>JASDQU010436414.1:28107-44837 GCA_032191745.1 Picea mariana | reverse complement strand
TTTTTTCCCACTGAATCTTGATTGTCTTTGACTTTGTTTGGATTGAGGATTTGATACTTATCACTCATTTTTATTGTTGTTGATATTGAAAACCTCTTCTACATTGCGAGATTGGTTCACCTTGCATTTCACTAGTTTGGTCATTGTCTCGTGATCTTTTCAATTATCTGATTGATTGGAAGAGTTTACAAAGGTTTGATTGGTCTTGAGTTTCTGTTCAATCTTCTTTAGAAGATCTCACCCTTTTGAATGATTGAGATTATTTTGCTTACCACAACCTATCTTGAATACTTGTTTCTTGTTGCTCATCTTTAAGGATTTTTGAGTGATTTCCTCTTTCTCTTTTTCATTGTTTGCATTCTTGTTGGAGGCATTCTGACATTGTGTTTTCTTGTCAAATTTTGATTTCTTGATTGAGCGAGTTATTTCATAATTAGTTTCTCTCATGTCTCATCGGTTTTGAGTGCATTTCTTGTTCAATCTTTTTACTTCATATTCCTTTGTATCTGCATTGGATTCTTGCATTGAAAGTAAGGGAGTAGAAAGAACTTGCATTTGATTTAGGTTCATTGCATTTATAATCAAACAAACAAAAATTGATTGCATTCAAATTTTTGTGTGGAACATGTTTGTCATTTTCATTAGGTAAATTGCATTGGATTTATGCATTTGGGAATGGAAAAAAGACTCTTCTCCTTTCCATATATAGAGTTCATTGAACATAAATATTTTCATCTCATCATGTTGCACTCTTTTGGAGTTGAAGTCACAAATATCATCAGTTTCTCTTCCATACCCTTGAGTAAACAACGCCCTAAAAATAAAAGTGCCAGTTAAAATTTATCTAGAAATTTTTCTTTCTAGAGGTATGAAAACCTACATTAGTTTAAGTGTAGGGATTTGGAATAGGTGTTGAAGATAACTTTCCAAATCCATAAAAAAACATAGAATCTTGCAATAGGGAGAGACAATCCAATTTTTGTATAAGCATAACCAGGACCCCCCTCTCATACATGGGTTAAACATGAGGTTGTTTGTGGGAGAGTAGTGAATATTACCCCTCCGAAGCTTAACCAATCATAGAGGAATTATCATATACTAGGGTTTATTCCTGAGAATTGATTGTTTTCATTTAGTGTCAGTGCTTCATGAATCTTGAATCCATTTGAGGTCCTCTGGAGTTCAGTGGTCCTCTTGTCTTCAATCCTCTAGAAGAATTTCGGACTTGATATTCTGCCCATATGTTCAATCCCAACTGTCGATTGTACCTGCATGGATGTTGACTGTGAGTTGGTGACCTTTGTGGCCTTTATCTTTAGGGTTCATACACAAGGCAACCACGAAGGGGAGTCTTTGTTGTACCTAGGTCAGACGTTGGTCAAACTCGCTTGGGCTCCTTGGAGGGTAACCCACATATAAACCATGAGGGAACTTGCACCAAGTTGTAAGTCCATTAAGCAGGTCGCCAATGTAATTGATCCACCCACTCTATCTCAATCCCTTTTTCATATTGATCCTGTGATGTTGGATTTCATCACCAACTAGCGCGTTCACTGTGAAAA
Source organism: Picea mariana (assembly GCA_032191745.1). Taxonomy (NCBI): domain Eukaryota; kingdom Viridiplantae; phylum Streptophyta; class Pinopsida; order Pinales; family Pinaceae; genus Picea; species Picea mariana. Next base: position 43,275 of record JASDQU010436414.1, on the reverse strand, counting down.
TAATTGTTTGTTTGGTTTGCTTCCTATATTTTTTAGCATGTGATGTTTGTTTTCCCTAGAAATCCCTTAGGGTTGAGTCCATGTCTATGGTGTTAGTTCCTATAACTACCAACAAAGAAACCCTTTTTCCCAGGATATCATTTTTTTCTCCTTCTGTGGAACACGATGGTTCTCCTTTTATCGCTACTTTGACTCTTCCCGTAGTCATTATTAGGTTATTGGTATGGTTGTTTTCCACTTTGGTGAACGTAAATTATCCTAGTGCTTCTTCCATAAGTAATCCACCCCAAGACCATCAACCTCATGTCGATCCTTTGCCTTTTCATCAACCAACTTATTTTCATCATGCTAGGAGTGTTGATAATGTCAACAAGTCTATTAAGACACATCGCAAGCCCAAATTCCCTTGCAGGCTCTATAAGGGTGAACACCTTCTTAAGGATTTCCCTGGTATTTTGAAGGTTGTAGAAGTGTGGTCTTAGGGTTCTCAACCCGCGTCATCAACTGCTGCAGGTCATGCCAGTGAAAAACCATCAACTAGTGATAATCAAGTTGGAAGTGAGAAGGGTAAAGTCAAATTTCCTTGCTTGTTATGTAYAGAGATGCACCAAAGTTACCTCTRCCCTCGTATGGATGAGGCTTCATATCTGTTGGAAAATATTGTTGATGCCCAACAACAAATTCCATCTSCCAACCTGCCATTATTTAATGAACTGGTCAATCTAGTTCCATCGTCAATAAACCYAATTGATCAGGTGGTCCATCTGGTTCCATCATCATTTGAGTCRTTTGATCAAGTGATTGATTTGATTTCACCTTCGATCGATCCCACTCTTCCCTTGGAGAKTAAAGTTAAAGTGGTCGATCTAATACCACCCCTGGTCGATCCAACTCYTCCTTTGAAGAGTGAYRATGTCCCTCRGGTCTTTCTTATTACTATGGATTMTTCTGGACAAGGAGGMACTTCACCTGTTCCAATAGAACCCCCTCTRAGTAATGAGGTCATTCTTTTAGATTGGAGTGCAATGCCAGAATATCGTCTCCCTTCCTATATACCTTTCCAAATCATTTTTCAGGTTTGTGGTAGGGACGTTCCTCAGACTATTTTTTATTAAGGTGCATCCGTTAGTATTTTATCCTCCATTGCTTGGAAAGCTTTAGGTTCTCCTCAGCTTGCATCAGTGACTCAAAATTTCTTGGATTTTAATAGAAGGGATAGTAAACCTTTAGGGATCCTTCCTCAATTTCCTATTACTTTAGGATGGAAAATTGTCCATATTGATGTGATGGTAGTCCACGACCCCTTGGATTTTAATTTGATCCTCGGCTGAGAGTATATTTATGCTATGAAGGCTTTTGTTTCCACAGTCTTTCGAATGATGTGTTTCCCTCACGGAAACATAGTGACCATATACCAACTTTCATTCATTGACCCTCATATGACGATCAACCATGTGACTTCCCTAAACGATCCTTATATGCAATCAACATCCACCCTGTTGCAGGTCAATTATGTGGTAAAATGTCCCATGCGTTCAACTCTGAATGAGAAGGAATCTCTCCATTATTTTGATTTAGATCTGATATTTGACATGGTGATATCTTAGATAGGGCTATTAGAGCTTGATCTCCCTACCCCTATCACGACCCTCGACATGTATTCCTTCCAGAGTGTGTTTTTTCAATCTATTGAAGATCTCTTGGAAACCATGATTTAGGTTTGTCCCTTGACATGTATTCCTTCCAGAGAATTGTCCTCTTGGAAGCCATGATCAAGTAGAGGTATTTGAGCAAAGTTTATTTGTTGATTTCAATCTCATTAAAAAATGAAACCATGTTCGAGCAAAGTTCTTGTTTCTATGTTAAGCTCATTAAAAAATGAAACAGATGTCCTCAAGCATAGTTTCTAATTTCAATCTTGTGTAAAAATGAAACCTACCTTGCGAGCATAAGTTTCTTCTCTATGACAAGGTCGTTAAAAAAGGAAATAGAGGTCTAAGAATTGAACCCAGAGAACATGAGCAAATTTATTTTCTTGTGTCAAGCTCGTTAAAAAATGAAAACAACTACCTCTTCCGTCTAGTCGAGTCTTTTGCTAGATCTCATAAATATTGAATTGAGTATTTCACCACATCTCGTAAATGTTGAGTCAAGTCTTTCACTAGCTCTTGTAAACTAACCTTCATTTCATCTGCCTTTTTCAGTTGACCCCTTTTTATCCATCTGGTACAGAAATCAGTGACAACATAAGAGTTGGTGGATGAAACAAATATTGGGGGGACAAATCTCCAGTCTCTAGACATCATGCTGGAGCAAAGCCACTAGCTTCCATCACATAGCTGGGGGAAAAGTACCGACTATCCATGAGTCCCATTTGAAACCTTTGGAAATTACTTTGGGAATTCTTTGGAGTCTCCTTTAAGCGCTTTTCAGACTCCCTAAACATGAAAATATTGTCGAGCGAGCTTTCTTCCTTTCACACTCGTTAAAATGTTTGGAAGGGAATATTTTGAGAGTTAGTTTATCTCTTTTTCGGCCTCACGAGACTAATTACGAAAAAGTAATACTCTAGTCAAGCATGATTAGAAGAGTTTTCCCCTATATTGTTTTACACTTTTTTTGGGCTTGGGAGTCTAAATTTATGAAAGAGTCATCCATGGAGTCATATTTAGATTATTTTCAAACTTTTTGTTAGCACTCAATTTTTTATGGAAATTTTAAATGTCTCCAGCATCCTTGTGCTAAACTTTTGAAATATTTTTGCTCATTTGCCCTAGTTTATAAATTCCAATTTCCTCATTGAGTTAGGAAGAGTCTTAATTCATAGATCTTTTTCTCCAAACACCTATGGGCTTTGTCTTTTTAACTTGCATAACCAAAAACCAAATTTTAGCAGTTTTCCCTAAATCTTTATTTTGTTAATTTCCCTATGGTTTTATTTTAGTTGCCTTTTCAATAAATAAGTTTATTGATTTGGATAGAAGATGTGGTGTTTTCTTTCAAAGTGGCTTAAACCTAGATCACACTATGTATTATTGTACAAGTCAAATCTATCCTAAGACCAAGCCACGAGTCAAACCACAATCTCAAGCTACGGGCCAAGCCATAAATTAAGCCAACATTACAGCTGTTCGGTGCTCGGTGAAATTGCAAATGCCTAATTTGCAGGATGCATGCACAGGTGCCATAATGAGATATCAATGCAGTATTGTTTAAAGTTTCTACAGGTGTTGAAGAACTAAATGTAGCCACGATGTATACAATGATGTTCCCAAAATTTTCGCCCATTCCACCGTTTTCATGCATGGATGTGCAGAATGCAGTGCGCTGCCAAATCTTCTAGACATTGTGCTACGTTTTCTCTAGGGCGATGTAAATTTCCTGGGCGTTGCGTTTTCTCCTGGGATCTGTAATTTTCCTGGGCGCTACCCAATCTCCTGAGCAGTGTAACGATGGACGCTACGGATTCTGCAGGACATTTCAATATTTGCACTACCTAATTTATGGGAGGCGCTACCTAATTTCTGGCAGAGATGGATTCTTGCATAGAGAACATGATTTTCTTGTAAAATTGATAGTTTAGATTCAAGCTCAGATGGTAGAACTCTAATCTGAAGGAAATACAATATGAAGATATGTTCTCTACAACCTTCAAATGAAACTCATGCACCTAATTTGGCATGACAAGCATGGGAGCTTAAGCTTTTACATATAAATAGAAGGTTAATGTAGGTATCAAATACGTAGCTGGAACATCATTTCAAGCAGAAAAATCCAGCAGTCGAGGCATTCTACAGTAGTTGGGCTCCCTATATTTCTCATGCTTTGTTTTTTCTTGCATGTATAAGATTTGTTTTTTGTTGGTATTCTGCCCTCCACTTACAACAGTTGTCATCAGAAAATTGCATATTTGAAGTACACTCCTTGACACTGTCAAAATGTTTTTATCCCAAGTTGTAAGTTTCAGTGTAAATAGACAATGGTGCTACCTTTTTACTTGTCCATTTGTGAAATACGCTACTCAGGCTACTACCTAAAGAAGCTACCAACAGAAACCAAGGATCCAGGAAGGTTAGGCCAACAAATTTTTGGATGGATGATGATGGAGAAAATTGCAGAAGCAGCAGCTGGAATTTTGAGGACAACTACATGCTCCTAAAAGAAACATGGAAAACAGGAGTTGCGCAGCAAAAGAGGATCAAATCAATTTGAAGCATGGTTGGATTAGTCATCAACATTTTCCTGTTTTATAGCATAGGTTGTTAAATAATTTGTTAGATCAAATAAATGTTTATATATTTTCAAGGGAAGGAGGCCAGCTCGTACCTCCATCTATTGCCTCCCTTTTTGTTATAAATAGATATATCAATTGCTTTAGCAGTGGTTCGAATGGTTGAGCTGAAGCTCCCAGATTTTTATTTTTTGACTCAATAGACTGTGAACTGGTTATGTATTTGATTTGAGACATCTTTGGTTAATATAAATCATCCTCTGATTCCAGCTAATTTTCTTCTGATACTGAAGTGTTCATTCTTTGAATGATTCACATGAATGGTTGTGGTGATATTATGATGTATGTTTGATTATTATATTACCATGATATTTATTTAGTATCCTTAAGTTCCGAACTCAAGAGGATCTTGTGTTAAGACTTTTTCTTCCTTAGGTTGACTACAGACCTGATGTTTACAACAACCTCTACATTCCTCTCACTGAAGTCTTCCCTCTGTTCATACTTTTTCTCACTTACTGATTGAAGTTAGCCAAGACCTTGATTGTTGGTGAAAGCTAGCCCTGTTTTCTGAGTTGGAAAATCATTATTTTTATTCTTGTCCATTTGACCTTTCAAAAACCTCATTTACACTTACAAATCTTTTGATGTTATCAAGCTCACCTGAATATAGTCTCGGGTGACTTTTGGAGTGATAACATAAAATGGCGTCATTGCTGGGGACATATTTGAGCAAATTGAAGAGTTCCCTAAGAAGAATGACATAGATCCAGCTCTTCATGGTAAACAAGAGAGGGATACAGAAAACCAACTATAATCATCTACCTGGTGACTCCATGAAGACGAACCTATTAGAAGACTCCACTATGGGAACAAGCTTGGATAGAAATGGAAGGCAAAGGCAAGTTCAGGTATCAAGTTCTGAATTTCTTTCTGGAACTTGTGCTCTTTATCTGTCATTCTTTCTTGAATTTCCCTGCACACATTAGGAGAATCATAATATGATTTGTATACTCTAAAGACCACCAACCTGCTCTTGCATATTCCTTTTTCAAACAACTAGATTTACCCCCTTCCCATGTCATTGATGTTAAGGATATCCATCCACTTCAAACACCTGAAGAAGATGAGGTTCATAAACAATTTTTTAATCAGCCTAAACCTTACGATTCTCTCCTCCAAATTTCAAAGTTGATTTATTACCTTCTACCATTCCCTCCACGGTTAATAACCAGCCTGTTGAAATTCAGCATGCAACAAATGATTATTGTCCTTTTACAAATAATAAAACTGATTCAGTTCAGACTACCAACTCCTCTGACCTTTACCAACAACCTTCTATTGTTCAACAACCCACTGACTTCCAGGTTAAGGTTAGGGGAAATATGTTTGGACCTCTAAAACTGCCATCCTTCCTTCATCCTTACCCTCCCGGATTTGTAGACTACCTACCAACTTTTTCTGAAAAAGATAACACTACAGGAGAAGATCATATGTCAGCCTTTCAAGACTTCATTGATAATCTGGAAATCTTGCATGAAAATATTATCATGAGGCTTTTCTCTAAATCTTTGATTGGAGATGCAACCTTGTGGTTCAAGAATATGGAAGTTGCTTCCCTTGGTTCGTGGGATGAACTATATGATACCTTTTTAAAATACTGGGGAGAGAGAAAGTCATTTGATCAGTACCTAAATGAATTCACTACTTTGAGAAGAGGAAAAAATGAAGTTCTGATTGCTTTTAATCGAAGGTTTCATAGCTTGTATTACAGCCTGCCCCTGGAAATTAAACCTTCTGAGACTGTTGTCATGGTGTATTACATAATGTCTCAATATTTTGACCTTGTTTTGTATCTTAGGGAAAGAAAATCGACATATTTATAACAATTATTCATGGATGTTGAGGAAGTGGAGGAGAACCTCCAAGCTTGTGGCAGGATTCAAAGTCAATGTCATGTCAAATATGAACATGAGGCAGATTTTATTTGTTGTCCGTATGAAGAAAACATAGTGGATGATTTGGTCCTCAAAGTAGGTATCTTTGATAGCCTTGCCTCTGAGGAAGTCATTGTCTCAAACATTGACCAAGAGCAACTTGTTGTTGACAAACACTTTGGTAATGAATACTTTGTTGTTAGAAAAAATCATGAAACAAGACATTCTGAATGTCAAGAGTCAAAGGTTTGTTATGAACAACCTATTTTTGATGGAAATACCAGTGATGGTGATGAACATAATTTTTCTATGGTTTTTTTGGAGCCTCTTATCACTATTCTTGTATATGATTATTATGCTCCCGATCCTTGTAAATGTTATGGAGGTGTTGAAATAGATTTTCATATAAATCTAATCTCTTATCCATCACCAACAAATGAACAATCTTCTCTTAATAAAAACCATATGTATGAGCAATAGACCATCCCCATGGTATATGCAGAAATGATCAACAATCAACCAACAGGTGGTTCTGAAGTTAAGCAACAGCTATTCGACCCACATATTCTTTTGTCTGTCATTCAAACAAGTGTTCCTGTAGAAAACATCAAACAAACTGTCAGCAACTTTGAAACAATGAAGGTAACCTTTCATAAATTAATCAGGTATTGCTTTCAGTTTCATGACCCTGTCAATGAGTACATAGAGTTACACTTTTCAAATGATTTGGAGCATGTAGAATTGATCTTTTTATCAACATGTCTAGGTGAGTATGGTTTCTTGAATGAATTTTTATCAATGTTGTTACATTTCAAACATCAGTTGTTGATCAGTGACAGAGAAGAGGTTTCTTCAATTTAAAAATTGCTTGAATGGCTGTTATGGAAGGCAGCATTTACCTAACCAATTGTAGAGCTGGTTAGAGTAGAGTAGGGCAGGAAATAAGCTCATTGCCCGAGAATTTATTTTCTTCTGGTTTGCAGCAGAAATATCAGTAAGCTTGTGTGGATAAAGGCCAGTTTTGAAGGTATATAGAGATCGGTTGCACAGGTCTTGAGAGTTTTCAGAGATTGGTTTCACAGGCCAGATGACTCCATAGCCCAACAGATAAGGCAACTGAAACTACTAGGTTCTTGGAGCCTCGCAGGGAGGTCTCCATCCCAGTTGGAGCCAAATGTTAGCACTCAATTTTTTATGGAAATTTTAAATGTCTCTAGCATCCTTGTGCTAAACTTTTGAAATATTTTTTCTCATTTGCCCTAGTTCATAAATTCCAATTTCCTCATTGAGTTAGGAAGAGTCTTAATTCATAGATATTTTTCTCCAAACACCTATGGCCTTTGTCTTTTCAACTTGCATAACCAAAAACCAACTTTTAGTAGTTTTTCCTAAATCTTTATTTTGTTAATTTCCCTATGGTTTTATTGTAGTTGCCTTTTCAATAAATGAGTTTATTGACTTTGATAGAAGATGTGATGTGTGATTTCAAAGTGGCTTAAACCTAGATCACACTATGTATTATCTTACAAGTCAAATCTATCCTAAGACCAAGCCACAAGTCAAACCACAATCTCAAGCTACGGGCCAAGCCATAAATTAAGCCAACATTCCAGCGATTCGGTGCTCGGTGAAATTGCCAATGCTTGATTTGCAGGATGCATGCACAGGTGCCATGATGAGATATCAATGCAGTATTGTTTAAAGTTTCTATAGGTGTTGAAGAACTAAATGTAGCCACGATGTATACAATGATGTTCCCAAAATTCTCGCCCATTCCACCATTTTCATGCATGGATGTGCAGAATGCAGTGCACTGCCAAATCTTTTGGACGCTATTCTACGTTTTCTCCTGAGCGCTGTAAATTTCCTGGGCGCTACGTTTTCTCCTAGGCTCTATAATTTTCCTGGGTGCTACCCAATCTCCTGAGTAGTGTAACGACGAACACTACGGATTCTGCAGGACATTTTAGTATTGGCGCTACCTAATTTCTAGGAGGCGCTACCTAATTTTTGGCAGAGACGGATTCTTGCACAGAGAACATGATTTTCTTGTAAAATTAACAGTTCAGATTCAAGCTTAGATGGTAGAACTCTAATCTGAAGGAAATACAATATGAAGATATGTTCTCTACAACCTTCAGATGAAACTCATGCACCTAATTTGGCATGACAAGCCTAGGATCTTAGGATTTTACATATAAATAGAAGGTTAATGCGGGTATCAAATACGCAGTTGGAACATCATTTGAAGCAGAAGAAACCAACATTCCAAGCATTCTATAGTAGTTGGGTTCCCTATATTTCTCATGCTCTATTTTTGCTTGCATGTATAAGATTTGTTTTTTGTTAGTATTCTTCCCTCCACTTACAACATTTGTCATTGAAAAATTGCATATTTGAAGTACACTCCTCGACACTGTCAAAAAGTTTTTATCCCAAGTTGTAATTTTCATTGTACAGAGACAGTGGCGCTACCTTTTTACTTGTCTAGTTGTGAAATACGCTACTCAGGACGCTACCTAAAGAAGCTACCAATGGACACCAGGGATCTAGGAAGGTCAGGCCAACAAATTTTTGGATGGATGATGATGGAGAAAATTGCAGAAGTAGCAGCTGGCATTTTGAGGACAACTACATGCTCCTAAAAGACACATGGAAAAACAGGATTTGCGCAGCAAAAGAGGATCAAATTAGTTTGAAGCATGGTTGGATTAGTCACCAACATTTTCCTGTTTTATAGCATAGGTTATTAAATAAGTTGTTATATCAAATAAATGTTTAGATATTTTCAAGGGAAGGAGGCCAGCTCGTACCTCTAGTTGTTGCCTCCCTTTTTGTTATAAATAGATATATCAATTGCTTTAGCAGTGGTTCGAATGGTTGAGTTGAATCTCCCAGATTGTTATTTTTTGACTCAGTAGACTGTGAACTGGTTATGTATTTGATTTGAGACATCTTTGGTTAATAGAAATCAACCTCTTATTCCAGCTAATTTTCTTCTGATACTGAAGTGTTCATGCTTTGAATGAGTCATATGAATGGTTGTGGTGATATTATTATGTATGTTTTATTATTATATTACCATGATATTTCTTTAGTATCCTTAAGTTCTGAACTCAAGAAGATCTTGTGTTAAGACTTTTTCTTCCTTAGGTTGACTGTAGACCTGATGTTTACAACAACCTCTATATTCCTCTCATTGAAGTCTTCCCTCTATTCATACTTTTTCTCACTTACTGATTGAAGTTAGCCAAGATTGCTTGTGCAAGCTAGCCCTATTTTTTGAGTTGGAAAATCATTATTTTGAGTCTTGTTCATTTGACCTTTCAAAAACCTCATTTACACTTACAAATCTTTTGATGTTACCAAGCTCACCTGATTACAATCTTGGGTGACTTTTGGAGTGATAACACTCTCTAAACGTGAAAAACCATCAAGTTTACCTTCTTTGGGCTCATAAAATTATGCATTGAAGGACCTATGTGAGTCCAATATCCAGAACCTATACAGGACCAAACCCCTCCTTCCTCAGGTTCGTTAAACATATGGAAAGAGACTCATATAAAGGATGCGCTATACCAAGCATCCATTATCCTCCTCAAGATCATTAAAAAATAAAGAGGTACTCATCTATCTAGATGGGGGAAAAATTGAAGGAAGTGGGTCAAGTGTTTTGGAATCTGCTATGGAAGCTATTGTCGCCCTTAAACATGGCACATGTTTGTGTCTTGTATTATAGTTTGTTAATATGCTTGTCTTCGAGTCATACCAATTCCACGTGTCGCCATACTTTTTCATTTTAGTCAAAGAGCACTCTTATTGTCATCACATTACGTTCTTGGTACTCGTTGATTCAATGCTGCCAAGACAATTATCGTGCTTCATAATGTTCAAGGGAATTTTCACTTCAAACCATCCATCTGCAGTATTACCAATTTTCGTTTATTGTTTCAATCCATACTCATTCAATCCACCATGTCACATCACATTCATGTGTCATTTTCGTGTCGATGAAGGGGGATACATCAAGTCCCTCCTTCGACAAGTCTTTTCCTATCGACTTCAGAACATCATCCGAGAATTATACTTAGAAACCAGTTAGTACCTTGGGACCTTCATGCCCCAATGGAATGCTCCTCGCTTCCAACAATAGGTTTACATCATTGACCTCTAATCAGATGATTCCACAAATTTTTGACCTCAACTCGTTTATTCACATTTGTTGGAATGTAATAGGGTACCTTGGGAGTCATTGTCATCATTGGTAATTTCCCTTGAACTTGTTAATGGTTTACCTCAATGACCGGTAATCAAGTGGTTTATACCATGTTCGACATCAAATCATATATTCACATGTCTAGATTCCTACCGCATCGATATTGGGACGAAGACCCTGGGTTGGGCGCTCACTTTGTTATGTGTTTTTCCCAAACTATGATGGAGATCATTTGAGCATGTAAAAAATTTYAGTATAATCACCATGCTTTCATTCTTACTAATATATATATTGTCACATAGATCCGCATTGTATTGATCTRTGGCTATGTTTTTTCATCTCGTAGCTACACTATGTATATTTCATGGCTACGATTAGTTCATGTCATGGAGGTATGGATCCACATTGTATTCTTGGTGGCCATATCCTTAGTCAATATTATCATGGATCCATAGTGTATTGGTCATCGGCCATGCTTTCAGTCATCTTATATTCCAAGCATAGGTATGCCTGCCTCGGAAATGGAACGTATTTGTATACTGACTAATTATTATTTGTAGCTTCTTCCAGGTTATCCTACTCCAACACCCTTTCATTGAAGAATTTATAAAGTGTTTTGGCCATCAATTTCTCTTATGACCTCACACTTTAGGGGGAATCTGTTACACATCAAAATTTCACACTTGAGTTTTGCACCCTAAGTGTCGCAAAGTGACATATGCACCTTGTTAAGTGTCGCATGCAATGTCACAAGTGTCATATGCAACTTACCTAGTGTTTCATTCACTTTTTTGCGTGTTGCAACCCATAGACACCACGAAAGACATTTTCCATGACCCCTAAGTCATATTGGAGGAAGAAACCCATCATTTCAAGGTCAAAAAACACATTTTTCTTGGAAAATCAACCATTTTTTGGGAATTTATGAAGGGTGGCGCTCCCCTAGCCATGCTAGGGGAGTGAAACTTCATGGAATGGTGCCTCCCTTTCCATGTTAGGGGAGAACCACTATATAGGATGGCGCCTTGTCTCTCACTCTAGGGGAGCGCCAATCTTGTTAGAGGGAAAAGGGGGATCCTCCACCTTATTCTATGGGTTGGCTCTCTTGGGATGAGGTTGGTTATGTTCAACCCCCATGCTATGGCTTAAAATTAGGATCTGATCCAAACCTTAAGGATCCATATCCTCAACCATATCCTTCATTTTTTCATGGTATTTGTGCCTCTCAAGCCTATATATTGAAGGTATTTCCAAGGTGAAGGGAGGAAGATTAAAGGTATCAAACCTTTGATTGTGGAGGAAGCATATGCATTTTGATGTCAAGATTCATGCAAGGGATAGACAAGGAGATCTTGGAGAAGTGTTGTAGCATCATAGATAGTTTGTAAGTGCCTCTTTTTGGATTTCCAATCAATATATACTTGGCCTATTTCCTTCAAGTTTATGTATTGTTACATTTTACATTTGCTTGTCTAATGTTGCTCTAATCTTTGTAGATAGACTTGTATTATATAATGTTGTAAAATAGGAGATAGTTGTTTTCCTTTTTTGTCCATTTCAGATCTCAATTTTCTCTAGGGAGCTTGGAGAACAAGCCCGAGGATTGGAAGCAGCAAGGACAAATGTTGAAACATGTTCATCATATCCTTTCTCTCCTTCTCATTTTGATTGGTTAAGATAAGTTTAAAGGGATGTTAGTGTCCAATTTTATCGTTTATGTCTTGGTATAGGGGTTGAGTAATCCAAGGGAAGTTTTATCTGTCCGCAGAAAAAACATTCTGTAACACTATGACCACTCTCCTGCAAGTGACATTCACTAATGACCAATTTTTAATGAGTTGAATAGTTCACTTAGCACTCATTGCATCATGTGATGTTCAAAAGGGCGAAGATTTGATATTCAAATTTGTGAATGAATCACAGATAGTAATACTTGGGATTCCCAAGAAAGTCACCCATATCTGTATAGTCTCTCTCAAGCACACTTAACCATGGATGTTTTACCCATAATCATGCTCACCTAGCTTGATACCCTTTTTTCAAAACCTTTGCAAGTATTGTACCTTACAAACTATTCATTGAGAACTCCCTTCTTTTTATTTAAATATGCAGAGGGATTCTCAGAGATTAATGTGGAGTATTTAATACTCAAGTCATGTTATATTTCCACTGAGCCTAATACTAGTCTTTTCATTCCCACCATCGGGTCGATTTGGGGCTCAAAGATAAAGCTAACCCTTGGGACATGTCATTTTGTGGACTCATGTAGATGTGATAAAAACCATCCATTAGGAACTGAACATGGTTCAATTGAGGTAAAATCCCACTCAAATAATGTTCTACCATAGTTATGTGGACCACTATGACTTATCTCATAGGAGCACCATTTTATAATAAGCTTGAATTATCTACTTAACACTCACTCATAACATCATGTGATAGTCACATTAATAAAGAAGAAAAAGTTAATTTTGCATGACATTGTTGCTAACTACTATGAGACATCTCTCATGAACATCAATTTCTAATAAGTTTGAACCATCCACTTAACGCTCTCTCATTACATAAGAGGATAGTCACAATGATGATGAAAAAGGAGAGAATATATTATCATGGTGTGATGTCTCCACTTATAATATATCATCCTAGATCCAATATAACCCATGAACTATTAAATATCAAGAGGGATTTGTTGAATGTGTTGTATTCTTTACATGCATACGCCCGAAGAAATTTATGTTTGGATTCTTAATTTTTAGTGGTTGTTATAGGTTTATTTTGGGGATTTTTGGGTGGTTTTAATGCATGGTTTTATACCCATTGTAATTTAATGTCGGCGTAGTCTAAACGTTCTACATTTTTTATTTTTTCCAGCCATTATCACCAGAATTCGACAAATCAATTAAGGGTGAAATCACAATTTTACATTGTTTAAACCATATTTTTGAGTGCATAAATGGATTCAACACCCTCATAAACCTCCAAGGCACTCACGACATGTGACCTCAATCAATGAAATATGCAATTTCATCCATCCTTTTGAATTTCTTTTTGGATTTTAGACAAAACGCATCGGAAAAAAGTAACCGAGAAAGGGTAAAAACATAGAACATTTGGACTACGTCATTTAATCTATGTTAAGGGATTAAGGTTATAATTTAATTTTGGTTAGTGGGTTATGGTTAATTGATGTTGTGAAATACCTAAATATTGTATTGTAAATTATTAAGTTACTGCAATGAGATACAAAGGTGCTACTCTAAAGTTAGGTGGTTTTCTCGACTAAGGGTTTCCAAGGTAAATCTTGTATACACTGCATGTGAATATGTCATTGTTTCTTTCTATTTTAAGATTCAACAAGCATTCATTAGAGTAATTTTGGGGTCTAAAATGGTCTTCATAAGAAAAATCTGCATTGATGAGTTGGAATTCAAAAACCAATAGAGTTTCAAGAAATTGGGTTAACGATAATAATTGACTTGGATATATAAAAGTCAAAGATAATTGTGCATAATACTTTTATTTGGAAAATATTATATATTATATAAGTAACAAATACATTTTATATAAAAATAAATATAATAAAATTTAAAATATAATAAAAACAAATATAATATAATAACAATGATTATAACATTATTATATAACTAATATATATATATATATATATATATATATATATATATATATATATATATATATATAGTGTATGAACAAGAGTATAAAATTTTCATTGTTATTTTTAAATCTCATTTGGTAACTCTATATTAACCCAACTTACTTATCTATTATCATTAATGATACAATGTAGATAAATCTTCACTATATATGTTAGGGTCCTAACCCGCACATAGATAGAACAATATATTCGGATGTAATAAAGGTCAATATGAATAAGGCCTTTCAATAAAATAGAATAAGGCAGATGTAAGAAGACCTAATAGAAGCTTCCACTTCTAGAAGGATCTTCCTCTAGATGCTTCTTTTAGGTATAAATAAGAGTCGAGGGTATGAGAACCCTAGCTTGGAGATTATTGTAATAGAGATCTGCTCAACTGGAGGTTGCCCCCTCGAAGAGGCCCGTGAACATTTCTTTCAGATTCAAAGTGTTATTTATGTTGTTATTCTTATATCATTTCAGTGTTATTGTGGTGAATGTTCTAGTTATATTGTTGTTATTCTGCCATTACTAGCATTTTATTTCTGTTCTGCATACATTTTATATCTGGTATATTACAAGTGGTATCAGAGCACTTTCCTCGGCATAAAGTGTGGGTTAAACTATTTTTTTTCAGGGTAGAGACGTATTCCGATGTCTTTAAGCCATAGAGATCTGTCGTTACGCGCATAAACCCACGGTTGAGGGATTCATACATGCAGAAAATACAAGTGGTACTTAAGCGCACATCTGTTGGCCACCCTTGTAACCCCTGTTGGTACCCCTTCGAGTGGTAGCACATCAGACAACACCTATGTACGGATCGACCCAGATTACCTGAAGCCCTCTTTAGATAAATCGATCAGCCGCCTGACTGTTATAGTGTCACCGAGAACAACACTCGGGAAGATACTCTCTAGTACCTGGGTAGTCGAGTAGTATGGCTAAGGGTACGGTCTATCCTCCTTAGTTAGTGCCCTGAGATATTGGGCCGAGTACTACTGATGGACCCCGCACGTATATTAGAGAGCTATAGTACAGGGCAAACCCTTGTCTATAGAACCCTTGAATACCTAACCCTTGGGGACATAAACATAAACAAATTAAAACAGACAAGATCTATTGT
>JASDQU010436413.1:10581-21304 GCA_032191745.1 Picea mariana | reverse complement strand
ACCATCAACCCCATTTACATCCAACACTACTACGCAAAAACGTTCTCATAAATTTATATATAACATGCATTAAATCAAATTAACACATTTAACTAAACAAAACAGAGTAATCAAAGGATTACTGCTAACATACAGAAATAAAGAAATTAACAGTAATTCATAATTGCAACGGAATACATGATAATATTTTAAGAATCACATACATGCATTTTAATTGAAATTAAACACATAATGATACTTATCTTTGAAATTGTAGTAGCTCCACCAACTACGTGCAGACCTTCCATGAACCTCCTAGCCTTAGACCACACTTCTCATCACGCTTAGTAGTGGGTCACCCCCGATCTAGGACTAAGCTCCACCCAAGGCAAGGGAATCCTAGACTAGGCCGAGGTTATAGGAAAACTGCACAATGCAACCAAAAGGATTCTCTCCAGGAGCCTTCTTACGCCCACTACTCACAGACTTTCATTCCCCACATGTCTGTTCCACCTGGGAGTATACACTTGTTGATGGGTCCTAAATCCCCGATTCAATAGTAGGAACCAAACCCGCCACTGAGGCCCAATTAGACTCTACAATGTTTAATGGTGGAATGATTCTCCATATCTTGCAATCCGACCAATTTATCGATGGGATTTATGTTTTCTTGTGAAGGCTCTTCCTTCATTTTAGACTATCTCTTTTTTGTATTTTCTCTTAGGTGAGACCGATATGAGATGTAAGCCAGCATAAACCAACTTGGTGACAAACATGATTAAATTCTAACTACTGGGGAAGAGGATGAACTTGGGATAAACCGCTGCTCAAGCATGCAGACAGTGATTCTATGTCACAGGCCTAGTACTAATACATTAACCTCGTGAGCATCCATTTACTATCTGAGAAACTAATTATCAGAAAGAAAACACATATGAAAATAAGATAATGACAAGAAAAATAATTCATCTACCATAATCATTAATAATATGTTAACACAATGATTCGTCTTCATCATTTAAAGTAAAGAACAACAAAATATTGCACCAGATAACTTGACAATAGATTAAATACCTCTTACTCATTACAACATCGTTCATGAAACGAGATGGGAAATATTATTTCTCCATGTCCAATCACATGCATTTGATGAAAATGACTTGTCTCTGGTCGAAAAGGACTTCTCAATTTGTAGCAGCTTCAAAATAATTCTTAACAACCAAAAAGCAAGAGTTCTTACAACAACCATCGACCCATAACTAATTGGTCGATGTCTTTATTTATAATGTAAAGTTCAACTAAAAATAACAGTTAAGTGCAGTTTAAGAAAAACAAAAATCACCACGTGGCATCATCTTCTAACAGTTTCTTCAATAGTTAACTTAGGATATCACTTGAAAGGGTGACTTTTATCATATTTCGACCAACTGATAAACAACTCTTCGCAGGCTTGGGCCCATGTAAATCTGTGTTGTTCCATCAGAGCTGCGTAAAATCCTTTGACCTCCATCACATGCACCCGATATTTCACTAGACTGGTGTTTAACTGCTATAGCACAATCTGATCTCTGATTGGATGTTCCATAAACCTTTGCACTTATCCTAGAGCCGTGTTGGTCACTTTCACCATCTCTTTGGCCCATAATGCATCTTGCCTAGTTTGCGATTCGACTACGTCATGCAGGTCGACGAAGTTGTCAGGGGTGCCAAACTTAGGGAGTCCAATATCCTTCATTGCTTTGTTGGATTTACCCCAATATTTTTCGCATTTGGCCCACTTCTATTGAATGTCTCAGTGTGGTTTCTGTGACATCTTAGCCCAATACTCAGCTGATCTTTTCATGTGATCGAGACTGATTTTTCCCAACATCTAGATGTCGTGTTCTTCTTTATCTCCACCTTGCTGAACTGCATCAATGTACTTGAGTCTCTCAATGGCCTACTGTGCCTTTTCATGCCACCGCTCCATGTCCTTGCGCATCGCGAGTGCCATGAGAGTATCCTCCTAGAATTCAACAATCTTCACAGTAAAAGAGTGTCGCTCCTTCCTGGAATTATTGTAGGCCTCTTCAAACTCGCTCCTTAGGTAAACTGTTATTTGAGTGGTGCCCTGATAGTATTTAGCTAGGTTGCACAAATGTTCTAGTTCCTTCCGAGCGGTAGGCAGCTCTGTTTCATCTTGTTTGGCTCTCTCCCAAGTGGCTTTTGAGATCACCATTCCCACGCTGAGGATCTATGATGTTCAAGCATTTTCTATGTTTATCAAGTTCTCCTCTGTGGTGATGAGGATGGAGTGATCCAATTTGATCCTCCTTTTCTTTGTGGTTCTTTGGATGATTGATTTCATCTTTCTATCATAAGAGATCACATAGAGATATTCTACTTCATCCACTAGTTCCAGAATCGGTTGATCACCCCATGTGAGTGTGTTTCCCATATTTCCTGTGGTGTGAATTTGTTCAAGATCTGGTTCTCGAACTTCCTCATTGTGCTCCAAAGGCCCGACCTCTTCTTGACTCTTATTGGGGAACAGAGTGTCAAGCACAATAGAGGCATTGGGAGCGGGTTCAATACTTACTTTTGCATCAAATGTTGAAACACCAATGTCCTTTTGCGAGAATCCTTCCTTTGGCTCACCCGATTCTGACTTGTCATTTGGATTGTCTTCTTGATTCTTCGGTGCATCGTGCATATTTGTGTCGAGGCCACTTTCAGCTTCCTTTTCCTTCTGTGGAATTTCCTCGGTTTGAACCTCAGAAGCAGGAGAAAAAGTCTTCTCAGGTCCGTTTTCTTCTTGGATAGGCACAAGGGTTCTTTGAGAATGCTTCCAGGCTCTCATCATCATTGTATACATTGATGAACGTGGTTAGAGGGTTAGGAGCACTTGTTTCTACTGATACCCGATCTATCTCTAGTTGAGTCATCGTGCCTACCGGTGAATTGGCTAGTGGTGTTGTGAATTCAGGGTCATCTGACCCATTGGTGTTATCAAGGTTTATGAAATCGGGGCCGCTTGGCTCTACCGATATTTCTTCTGGGCTATCGGTAGGAATCCTTGGCAACCTGATGAGGTCCGGGTTGTCCTGCATCCGATTCATTAACAGCTGGGCTTGTTGATAATGAGTGACCCACTCTCCTATGCATTCTAAGTCTCGGGGAGATCCATATCCTATACTGGAGTTTCCTGGGATATCTCTGCTGTTTTGGTATTTTCTTGAGAAGTTTCCACTGCTTCGACCAATTCAGATATTATCCTTTCTTCTCTGGCCCTGAGGATATTTTGAGTCGATTGTTCCAGGATTGTTGCTTGCTCATCTAAACTCATGGCCTTAAACTTGGTTTCTTTAGGATTATCCATCCTTGCCACCACCTCATCCCAGTCTTGAGCGTTCTTGGTGAAGATTTCATCCTCAAACCGGTCATGGGCATAGGGCCAACAGGATGATACCTGTGACGCATGCTTCATGGTCAGACCTTTAGGATCATTCTTGCGAACATGACCAGTCCGGAATCAGAATTCTAATTGAATTAATCCTTCTTGCTTGGCCTGCGCAGTGTCTTTGACCACGTAGAAGCCGATATGAAACCCATAAGGTATGAAGGCCTGATTCTTGTCCTTTACCAAAGTGGAGTTGTAGCTCTGCAAGATGGTCTGATAACAGATTTCCCCTAATACTACTCGATCAGGGACATATACAGGTAATAGATGGGGTGATCTTGTGGTGCTGAAAGCTCTGATGTAGGTATCACACTCATCTCGATACCAGTGGTCTACCTTTGATACCACCCTTTTGGTTGCATCCGACAACCTTGGTCATTTTTCTTGAACAACAGAGAATAAATGCGTGCAATAAACTAGTCACAGATGAGAGAATAAGATTTATTATACCTTTTTTCCCAAATGATGATGAAGTATAAATGGATAGGGAGCTCAGAAGAATGCCAACTTAAGTTCATTCCAACAAAGACGTTCTTGGCACATACGACGTCCAATAGATACGAGTCCATGTACAAGGAAGGGGTTTCTCCCTCTTTTTGTGTCTGAGCTTGTTGTATACAAGTGATCAACTGTTTGGAGATGATTTCACCCCAGTTAAAACCTATTCTAGAAATGGATACAGTATAAGCTAGAGGCATCCACGCCTCTGAAAAATTGGCGCAGTCTTTCTCCCCATGCAATCGATAGAGAAGGGCCATTAGATAGATGTAAAGCTCTCTCAGGTTGGCCGTTGGGTACCATCCGGAGGTTCGATTGGTGAAATTTTTATCCTC
The DNA here is from genome assembly GCA_032191745.1 of Picea mariana. Classification (NCBI taxonomy): domain Eukaryota; kingdom Viridiplantae; phylum Streptophyta; class Pinopsida; order Pinales; family Pinaceae; genus Picea; species Picea mariana. The sequence goes on along the minus strand of JASDQU010436413.1, from coordinate 17,053 downwards.
TCTCCACTAGGTGCCATAATCTTGCTGGTGTCATGCTTCTGATAGAAACTTAAAACAAATTCAGTGCTTAAACGTTCTTCTGGTTCCCTGAGATTGTAGTAACTATGAACTTCTATTGGGAGGAAAAATACGACACATCTGCCATTGTTGTTGTTAATTAGACACCTCTGTGTAATAGTGTAATCAATAAGCCATTTAAAGAGTTCGATGCAGGGAAATACCAGAGTCTTTCTTGCCACCATGTGGAAATAAGCCTTGCGGACATTCGAGAGAACTTTGTTGTTGAGTTTTCTCGTATCAGGATCACTGTGTGGGGCATACTCGAGGGTTTTCTCCTTCTTGATTTTCTTAAACATTTCTTCCTAGTGAGGGAATACTTTTTTGGTCTCGATGTTTGTCTCTATGTCTCCAAAGGCTGGGGGCTAGATGAAGGCCTTCTTGGTGGCCGTCTTGATGATGGGCATTGGCTTTGGAGTGAGTTCCAATTGCCTTGCGACTGCCGGGGAGGAACCTTCTTTCACCTCTGGTTCTTATGGCTTTGGTGCCCTTGGGGATTTATTGGTGGTGAGTTTCTTCAGAGGCATTGTTCCTGCAATGAACCTTTGAAGCCTTCTCCAGATTTCTAGCATTGCTCCTCTGTGTGCTCTGAAATCCTTGCTGCGCATAATAGGTTTGTACACAATAACTCAAAAGAATATAATGGGAGAGATCCTATTAGTTGTATCTATCAGTTAATACGAGTAATGAACGCAATTCAAAACAAACTACCATTGGATCTCTGCAAATAAATTCTAACTTGGTTGATGACGGAGGCGTGGAGGGAGATGCATTGTATCAACAGGCTTAAATGGTCCCTTTTGATATGCGCATGAATTAGCAACTAATGCATGATCCACAAATTAAATAACATTTTAAATGCGTCATACCTAACATATCTTAGGGATAAAAAATCTTATCACGTCGCGTCTCTCCGATGGACAGATCGGGGATCGACGATATCCTTGTGTATTTTTCCGTTGGTTCCCCCCCTGAGACAACCTCTAGTTCTGAAAGGTATCAGGGATCGACGATCAAGGATAGTTCAAGCGTGTAGTTTCTTTTCATTTTTTCACCTTCGTAAGTCTCCGATGTCGAAAATTTTTTGGGAGTCGGCGATCGACGATACTTACTTGCGCGATGCTTACTCTTCTCGTTTTTTTGGCGATTCTGAACAGATTGGTCTTCGGTGATATCTTTAGTGAAGCTTATTCATGGAGACGAGAGGCCTCCTTCTGCTGACGCCGGTGAAATTCGACACTCGACTATATTGGTTTTCTCAAGTGATTTTTGTCCCTTTTAATCTTTCCCGATGCTGAATTTCCTAAGCGCGTTGGGGAAAACTTTAGACTGCCGATTCCTTAAGTAAATGTTAGTCCCTTTTAAAGTTGAGATTATTCTCACATGTTCAAGCAAACTTTAAACGAATCAACATGAAAACATAAATGATAAGCACAGGCAACAGTTTCACAATGAAGTGGAATCAGACAGTGCGAAAGATCAAGTGGTACCCAAAAGGAAAAAAATTGACATAGACCTTTTTAGGGTGTGTTGAGTGCTCAACAAATGGTGATTCATTGGGAGAAAACAAAATCTCTATTCCTTCTCCAAGGCTTGGCTGATACGAAAGCTGATGGAGAACCTTGATTGGTTTGACAATCAGAACCTCTTTACCTTTGCATTTGAAGTTCTCTGGTTGATGCTTCCGGGTCTACCCATGGGGTTTTAACCCTTTTCCTCCTTTGTTTCCTTTGACCCTGACTCAAGCCCCCATTTTACAAAAGTTTAGAAAAGAACTCATAGGCATGAAGCCTTCAGTTACCTTTACTCACTTGCTTCGGTGTTGCTCCACTGCCAGCGAGCATCCATAGCCCCGATGAACATATCCGAATGCCCTCTCCTGCTCTTCATTCTTTTTATAATACCAATTTTATTTTAGCATGAAACCCTGAGCGAGTGGGAGAGGATGATGTCTGTTTATTTCACAAGATGAGATGATCAAGGTGGATCCTTTTCTAACTTTGTTTTCTCAGTTCATGTTGTCCTTTCCAAATTTCCTTCTTTCCCTTAAGGTCTTTCTAAACCACCAAGCAGACACTTCTGATATTTCTCTGGAGTTCTTCATTTGGTGAGGTCTAGATAGAGGACTCCTCAGAGCGATCGCAGATCCTCCTATGCTTATTTTGTTTGTGAGTGAGCGATAGGTTAGGAACATAGCTCGTTATGTTTCATTTTTTGAGATCAACCACTGTCCTGCTAAACACAACTTTCAAAAGCACAGAAATCTAGGTAGCAAAAAGAAAATAACAAACAATGCATTTCGCAATCACAGAAGATACTCAACAAAGAACATAAAACACACACATTTTTTTTTTCAATTTCTTATTGGAAATATTGTTTTAGGGCCTGGACATTCACTGGAAGGGCATCATTTCCCCCCCTTAGATTCTACAATCAATACGTGCCCGCCCCAATATTTTCAACCACTTGGAAAGGTCCAAGCCACAGATTTTGAAACTTAGAATGCTTCCCTTTCAGTTGATTTGCTCTGTCCCACTTTAGGAATAGGTCTCCTACTTCAAAGTTCTTCTCTTTAGCCTTATGCTTATCGAACCCTATTTTACTATCTGTTGGTGAGCTAGAAACTTTGACTTATCTTTTTCTCACTCTTCTTCCAGCGTGAGGAGAGTGTTGATTCTTCATTGTATGGCCTATGAAGGTTCCTCGCTGGAAAATTGGGCTAGTTGAAGAGATGGAAGATAGAGCCCATTCAGGAGGATGACTTCTTTCCTGTAAACCAGAAAGTATGGGGAATTACCTATATCTTCCTTGGGTGTGACTCTATCAGCCCACATAGCGTTATGGATTAGATTATGCCAATTCCTTTTGTTATATGCAACCGTCTTTTTTAATATCCTCACTAGGTTCTTGTTAGTTGATTCTGCCACTCCATTTCCCTGGGGATAATAATTTTCCAAGTACCGAATTATGATTCCTTTGTCTAGAGAAAACTATGTCAAAAGGGTGGAAGAAAAATAAGAAGCATTATCAAAGACTAGGACATAAGGGACACCAAACTTTGTGATTAGATTTTGTTCTATAAATTGGATTGCTACCTTCTCATTTACCTGAGTCAGAGGAACAACCTCTGCCCATTTCGTGAAATAATCGGTTGCAGTAAGAATGTACTTGTGATGTTTTGAGGAGCTAGGTGTAATTTATCCTATGATATCCAACCCCCATTGCTCAAAAGGTCTAGAGACAGTCATAGGTTGGAGTGGGACTGCTTCTTTCTTCTCCCTCCCAGCGCTCATTTGACAAGTTTTATAGTTTCTAGCGTAAGAATGAGTGTCCTTGAACAAGGTGGGCCAATAATAGCTGACTCTCAGAATCTTATGAGTAGTGGTGTTTCCTGCGAAATGTCCCCCGATAGGGCCATTATGGAGCTCCTTCAACACTTTGTCTACGTATTCATGTCCAAGACATCTTAATAGTACTCCATCATAATTGATCCGAAAGAGTACCTAATTTATAAAGTGATATTGTGTAGATTTTAACCTGAGGGCTCTCCTTTCCCTAGGGTTGAGGTTTTTCGGACAGGTCCCATGGTGTAGGAGATAACATAAATCCTTATACCAAGACTCTTGTCCTAGGGAGATGTATGATACTTCGCCATACCATAGTGCCATTTCATTCTCCCATCTAGAATCTTCATTTACTTGGTCTTTGGCTTCAACTGAAAGCCTACATAACCCTTGTCCTTTTACTAGTTTGGCTTGTTTTATATCTAGATCGAATTCTTGGACTGATTCCATCCAATTCCATCTTCTTTTCCCCATTTCTTCCTGGGTAAACAAGGATCGGACTACAGGGTGCGACACAATCACTTTAGTGTGGTTCTTGAGGATGTAAGACCTGAAATGTTTTACTGCCTTATATATCGCATAGGTCTGTTTGTCTATGGAAGGATAATTGACATCAACTCCTTAAATATTATTACTCATGAATGACACTGGGGCCTCGTTGTTTTCATTATCCTTCTGAGTCAAAACTACAGCTAACGATTGGTCAGAGGTGAAAGTATAGAGGAAGAAGTCTTTATTGAAATCGAGACTTTGCAACACCGAGGCTTGGGATATAAAAGCTTTGATATTACTGAAAGAACCTTTTTGCTCATCATCCCACTTAAATTTGACATCCTTGCAAATCATTTTTGTAAGGGTTTGATGATTTCCGCGAAATCAAGAGTGAATTTCCTCACAAAATTGATTTGCTCGAAAAAGGACTGCATAAATTTCTTGTTATTGGGTAAGGGGAGTTGAGCTACGGCCTTAATCCTTTTTGGGTCTATGTGAATGCCTAGTTGAGATATAATGTGACCTAACAACTTACCTTCCTCAACACAGAAGATATTTCTTTTAGGGTTTAAGGATATATCGTATTTCCTACACCTTTCGAAAATCTGAGTTAAGTGTTGGATGTGCTCTTCTCTATTCTTTGAATACACTGTTACGCCGTCTAGATAAACTACCAAAAATTTATTGATTAGTCCCCATAAGATACATCCATGGCCATTTGGAAGGTCACTCCTGCATTAATTAACCTGAAGGGCATGTGTTTATAAGCGAAGGTTCCCCACTTGGTTCGGAAGGTGGTTTTTAAACGGTCTTCCTCTGAAACCAAAACTTGGTTGTAACTTGAGAAACTGTCTAGTAGAGAGAAAATCTCCGATCCAGAAACTGTCTGCAGGAGTTGTTCCATTGACGTGAATGGGTAATTTTCCTTTTCTGAAGCTCTGTTGATGTTCCTAATATCTACACATAGGTGGATCTCTCCCGACTTTTTTCTCACCGGGACAAGATTTTCTACCCATGTGGAATTCCTAACCTAGAAAATGATCTTGGCATCTAAATTTTTTTTTAATTCCTGATACATGAGAGGTTCCAGGGATGGGTGATACTTTCAGAGCTTTTGTTGCAAAGGTTTCACTTTTGGTTTTAACAGGATAATGTGTTGAATGATGCGGGTATCATACATTTTTAGATCTCGATAGGACCATGCGAAGACATATTGGTATTGTTTGAACAATTTGAGATAAGATTTACTTACCTCTTTGGATATAGTCTTTTTGAGGTTCACATTCTTTGGGTTTTCTGAGGTTCTGAGATTTATAGTTTCATGTAGGGGATAAGAGCTACCAGTATTTGCATTTTTAGGCCCCTTAAATCACTCTTTTAGATCAAACTGATTTTCTAGATTAGCTATACCTTTCAGGATTGTGTGAGACTTTGATTTATCAACAGGTTGTCCTGTCCTAGGATCAGTCTCTATTGATTGATCTTGGAATACTTTATCGTCAATAGCCAAATATTTGAAATTGTCTTGGTTAGTGAAGAAATTTATGATCTGTTCATCTCCTTCAAAAACTTCCCAATTGGAAATGTTATTAGGCACCGACGGTTTATATAGCACCTCCATAGTGAATCAAGAGGATTCATAATCTTCTAGAGGTGACAACCTGGAAGCAGCTATGGCCAAGGAGTCAACAAGAATATTCTTTGCTATGGGGATCACTGTAATATTGAAGGCTTCAAAATGATCTATTAACCCATGCACCTCATGTTGATATTTATTTAGGTGAGGAGAATTGAAATGTATAGTATTACTTACTTGTCTAATGATAATTGCAAAATCCTCGAAAACCTTCAATCCTTTGATATTCAAGTCTATAGATTTATTTAATCCTTGTACTAGAGCTTCATATTCGACAGTGTTGTTTGTACATTCAAATTATAGCATACAATATAGAAAATGACGTTTACCTTTAGGATCATTGAGGATGCACCCTACTCCTGACCCTTCTTGCAATTTAGATCCATCAAAGTACAAAGTCCAAATTTGTGGACGACAATCACTCTTTTCCTTTTCCTTATTATTTTTTTTCTCTCCTATCTTTTGTTCTGTAATCTCTAGCGTAGGGTCCTAACAGAAGAGTGTGTCTTCTGTCGGTATTGACAATTTTTCTTGAAAAATCATTTCAGATTTTTAAGTGAGAGGGACATCGAACAAGAGAGGAATTTTTTTTCCGAAGTGGGAATCACAGGAATAATTGCCCAACACGGGGAAATCTATGGATGAGGGTTCGTTTGGGGTTTCTAGGTCAGTGATTGTATGTTTCAGATATTTCTCCCTATTGATTCTGATTATGTTCTTGTATCCTTTCAGTGGTAGCCAAAGGTGTGCCCAATCTATACTGAAGTATCTATTTATCTTTTCAGACCAATATCAACTTACTAATAACCCATAGGCCTCTGGAATATCTACCATAATGATTTCATTCACTTGCAAAAACTTGGGGTGTGTCGCTATTCTGATCATTACATCTTTGAGTTCTCCCATGACCTTTTCCTGGGTTTTGTCTAGTTGTTTGACATGT
>JASDQU010436412.1:70821-80821 GCA_032191745.1 Picea mariana | reverse complement strand
TTTTTTTTTAATTTATTTAATAAAGAAACTTAAAAATCTCATATACAAATACATATCCATTTATTGAGAAAACTAGGTCTAGTAATAAATTACAAGTAAATATAGAAGATAGGCAAGGAAGTTTTGTTATCCACCTTATCTAAGTTGTGCATTCATAAGACAACTCTTCATGAACTCAATAAGTCTATCACTAGTCAAGAATTAACTTAAGACATCACATGGTAGATTATTAAATTTCGTTCCCACAACTTATTCTAGGAAGATTTTAGTTAATTGCAAGAACACAAGAATTCGTCCTTGAACCCAAGGTTATTTATCAATAGTCATATAATACTTCGCAAGTACTATACTAACTTAACCTTAACTTTTCGATTAGATTCTATATTTACTCACATAAAAAAACTAGTATTATTTGCTTATTAGGTTGTAAGTCAAGTGTAAGTACCAATTACATCATGAATGCCTATGGTCAATATATCTCTATGAATGTATGACATGTTAGTAAATAATTTTGTTAAGACTATCAAGTGATTTATTCAAGCTTTAAATTAAGCTTATATAACTAAATATTTGTACATTACATTATCTACAGGTTTAGTAGACACTCTAATCTACTTTCTAAGTTCTAAGCTTGGTCAATCGGCTGAATTCATATGTACAAATTTCATTGTTACTTTCTTTAAAATATTCTAATTTAACTACCATAATTAAAATTTAAATATTAACAAGACCCACCTCGGGTAAATAGAGTAACATAGGTTAACCTAAATCAATTTCGACAAGAAACTATAAGGATCAACTTCGAGAGAATTAAGATTTTACATAGAAATCGATTTGGTAAAAACTCCAAAATATAAATTAAGTATTTATTAATTAAAGACCAAGATTTATGAACAAGGATATCATTCAATTACGTAGATATCACTTAATATCCTAATTATATGGATTATATATGTGTGTAAATAAGTTTGCACTAAGTATCATTTTGTTACTACAAACATGTTTAATATATAATTTGTACTCACTTAGTTGTAAGGAATTCTTTTCAACGCGAGAATTAGGGTTGGCGACCACTAACTACACAAGAAGAGATCACAAAGTTCTATAAGATAGGTCGTGAATAGAGAAATATTGGCGTTAGGCATCACAAAGCTCTACAAGTGCAACCAATAAAACTAACAATGACATACATTTTTGCCTTAGGTTTTTACTGTAGAATTAGAACTAACAATGACATACATTTTTGCCTTAGGTTTTTACTGTAGAAATTAGACATTGAGACCAGATTTTAAAAAAAATGAAAACTTCACAACAATGTATGCTCTAAAATTATATAATTCCAAATTCCTACCCATTTTTGAAAATGATTGGCATTGTAAATCACCTTATACATAAATGTATACATACTAAATTAAAACTCAAGGATTCGTGATGTGCACAATGATACTCAACATTCCTTAGACAACATTCAAATTGGAAAATGTATTACAAGATATTATGTCCATATGTAATAACGAAAATTTGTTAAATACCAATACAGGAAGAAGTTTGTTGTTGTATATAGACTTCAATCCAAGCACTTACGCAACGCTCTCCTTGCCTCTTATTCCCAATCCGAGAACTTCACCGGTACCTCCTATCCAATTCTAGGGGTACTCTTCTTCCCCCTTACCCTCCCCGAGCCACAAAGGGGCCACACACAAGAAACCAAAAATAATAGCTCCAAGCTTGCCTCGCAAGGTAGAGCTTCCACTCTTTCTTCAAGCTTGGTATCCCAACTCTCACAAGTAAAACAGTCCTCAATAATTTTGGCAGCATAACCTTACCAAGAATAAGTGAGTCCATTTTCCTTCTTCACCATTTGTTTTATATAAATTTCCTCACTGACACATGTCGTCATGCACAATTAATTAAATTTTTAGATTAAATTAATTATGATTATTCACCCACACACTTGTCACACTCTCTGCAAGTTGCACAAGTAATTACCATTTTTATTTTATTTAAAATCCAATCTCTCTCACATTCCCCAATGTGTTCCTATTTTTGCTCTTAGTTGTCCCTTTGTTCCCCAGATTCTCATTTAATGAGTGTCTCCTAATTAGTTCTTAGTTAGAGTTGAAATATGAGTCTTCTTCTAGTTAGACTAGTAGTAACTTAACTCTAGATATTATTCTATGTGTACACCTATTCTCTCATATTTTATTTCTTTCTATTTTAAAAATCCCTTTTTATTATTTTCATGCACACATGTGCAATTTATCCAATCTTTAGATTTTATTCCATTTTTCCCTAGAGTTTGATTATTCTCCAATCTTTTAACTTATGTCATAATTCATTTAGTCCCTTAATTAAATTTAGACTTATACTTAGTTTTAGACTTTTATTGGGATTTATAATTAATAAATTCATTGTTTAATTAATTATCTTAATCCAACAAGTTCTAATCATTTAAATGTTTTCTAGGCCACCTAGATTTATTGACTCAAGTTTTTAATTATGCGACGTGCCCTTCAAGACGCAGCTATGTGCTCCAAGGGTGTCGCTTGCCTTTGATTGGTTTTGGAAGTTTTTCCAACCCTTCGAGTCAACACTCCACTCAATCCACCTTGTGAGAGACCAAGGGATTCTAAGGAAGAAACACTCCTCCAACTGTGATAGGGACGCTGCCACAACTCTCCCTCAATATCTAGTTTTAGTGCATGGCCTCTCTACTCCTTATGTGAGTCAGATTAGCAATCATTGTTAAGCCTGCATCCACTGATAAAACCCGTGTCAATAATCCATATACATAAATAATAATTTAGTCAATCATATTTCACAAGTGCATAAAAGAAATACTCAATCAAAATATAATTCACTCCCTGACTCAATCCGGAATGCAAGGAAGTCCATTGATGCCATCAACATCCATAACCTTTCATGTGTCCTGCACACTCAAGAAAACTTGTTAATAACATCTGTCAATATATATACATCAAATAATAATAAGTCACAACACATCATCATCATCATCATGTATAATCCATAATCGAAGTGAAATCACAATGTACCATAACCGGATCACTTGCATGCAAGTGTCCTCAAAGAATAAGTCAATAAAAATGTGCTCAGTAGAGCGGGATGTTACAAAGGGTTATGAAAAAATTATAAAAGAGAAAGCATTGAGAGAAAGTGTGTGTCTGTGAAAAATGGATAAGCAAAGATTGAATTGTGAAATCAGTTTCATGTCATCTTGGAATTTTCGTTATAATTTGTTTCCTAAGACATTTTAGACCTTGAAATTTAGAAGAGATAGAGGAGATTTCTTGGTGTACATGTACAAATTTCATATGTTGGTTCGCTATGCTTTTGGAGATATTCCCTGTGGAAGTTAGGTTTCCTGAATGTTCCTGAAATTAGTTTCAAACATGCCAGTTTGGAACTTTCACTATAACTTACATCATGGGATGTTTCAGACATTGAAACTTTGCAGAGACATAGGAGCGATCTTGTTTACTTGTGGTACAAATTTCAAATGTTGGTTCGATGAACTTTCAAAGATATGATCTGTGTAAGTTATGGTTTTTGAATGTTCCTTAGATCAGTTTCAAATAGGTCCTCTTGGAATTTGCACTATAACTTGTTTTATGTGAGTCTTCAGACTATGAAAAATTTAGAGAACGGAGGAGACATACAAAATTACCTCAAGTAAACATTTCAAAATCAGATTTGGAAAATTGGATATGTGTCATGTTGTACAATTTCATTCTTGGGAAGAGGCACAAAACACCAAGATTTAATAAAGTTTCCATTTGGAAATTCAAATTTTGGTTAGACCTGGTAAAGGCAGAAGTAGTAACAAAACTTGGTGAAGGAAGAAGCAACAAACAGACTTGGTGAATGCAAAAGTAGCAAGCAGACTCGGTGAAGGTTCATGCAACTTTCAAAAAGAGATTGGTGTCTATTTCTAATTTGGTTCTTAGTGGTGGGGATTGGTGTCTCCAGTATATTGATGGCTACGAAGATGCAATAGTAGTTTTTTTCCGCTCAAATAAAGAGACTGGTGTCTATTTATAAATTGGTGCTTAGCGGTGGGGATTGGTGTCTCCAGTATATTGGTGTCTATAAATATTTGTAAGAGTAGGATGGTGACTAACATGATTTGTACCAGTGGAAATTGGTGTCTCCAGTAGGTCGGTGCTTACAAATATTTGTAACAGTAGGTTGTTTTGAGGACAAGATATGAATTGATTTTACTCAAGCATATTTAGACTTTACTTGGCTAAAGTAAAGTAGACGGGAATATCACCCTATGTTTATAGCCAACAAAAATATATATCCTAACTCACAAGTATTAATTACAAGTGCTTAGGCTAGTCTTTTATCAACAAAAAGCTTGCTGGAAATTCACTTTTTATGTATTTATCTGAAAATATCAGTTGCTGAAACAAATGTAAGAACAAAAGTAAAGACACCAAGATCATAATCAATGTAGATGAGACATAAAGAAATCCCTTATTTAATTCCAATTCACCAAAGAGTCATTGTCTTTACAAAACTTCACACATAAATCTTGGACCAAAGTCAAACTTAGAAATCCCCGATAGAACATACAAAAGGACCTCTGACAAAAAACCAAAACTAAACTCTAAAAGTTGGATCAACTTGCCACAGATTGTCTCCAACTCGACTCTACACAATATCCTTTATCAGTCATCAAAGTTAATTCACAAACAGACAAGTCTACACAGACTATCAAAGATAGATCAACACCTCTGAAGAAAAAGTGTCTGAATGATTTGATTCAGCCCTGAATGTTGTTGTCTATAATAAGACCTTGCTATCACAAAACAGAATTAGGCTATGATGAATATATGAATAAATGAAAACTGAACTATCTCAACATAACTCAAAGAGCAAACCTTAGCATGCTTTGTTCTTCTATCCCCCTCCTGTTCCTCCCCTCAGTTCAACTTTTAACAATTTAGAATTGGTTAGAGTGGTTGAACTAACTTATTAGTTAAGCTAACATAAATCCTTAACTATCTTTAGTTAAGGAAGGGGGGAAAGTAATAATCATAATATGGTCATAATTAAATAATAACTAATAGGTGGGACCCCCTTGTGACTCCTTTAGTGAATAAAAATCATCACATCATAACATAATCCACTATCATCACATCATAACATAATCCATTTGTTAAGCAAACACATCCCTTGTGTCTCCCTTCAAAACATATTTTTCTTTGACAATTGTAGCTCATAAAATTTGAAAATAATTCAATTTAATACTCATATATCCAAAATAAGACCCACTGTCCAAAATGAAACATGATGTCCAAAATCCATGGAGACCACTGTCATAAAACAATAATTGACATCAAAATTAAAACCCATATTTTCCAGTCTGTGAAGCAACCTTTCTTTGGTTGCTTTTGTCACCTCCTGATTTCCTTGAAAATGCCTTGAGTTGTTCAGAGCCTTTAGGTTTTATCTCACTAATCACGCGGGAACAATCATCCCTCAGATGTATCCGTGAAGACACGGATTTTCCAGAGTCATCGAAGGGTGAGGAAGGGGTGACGACAACTTTTCCTTTACCAGATGCATGGTCGGCTTCAGTCTTCAATCTCTTGCTAGCATGGGAGGATTGCACTGGTGAGTGGTTAGGGGCAGCTTGGTAAATGGGGTTCAAAGGTGGGGGAGTAGGAAAAGTTAAGTTTGGCTAGCCACGGTGTTAGAAGAATGTCTGGTGAACAATCTCCTACCACCCATCATTTTCCGGGACTTCAGGCTGTAAAGAGACATGAGGAGGCACAGGTATATCGGGGGCTTGAGGGGATTGGAAGGGAGGCCTTTCAAGCCTCGGTTGGACTATTCCCTATCCAATCCAATTAAAGAACCCAGCATGGAACAATTGGCCAAGCTCTTCAGAATCAACATCAAAATGTATTGAGAACCTAGGCCTCCTTGGGCCTCGGTTCCAGTTACCTCTACCTTTGTTTCCTCGGCCATGACTTCCCCGACTGAAAAAAAAATCATTCTTCATATGTTAACAATTAAAAAATAGTCTTTGAAATGACCATGCATGACAACTCCTTAAAAATATGAAATATATTTGGCTGAGAATGTATCAGGCTCATGCAATCCAATCCATACAAATTGTTCTAATGTTAATCAATGAGCAGGGGGGTGGAAAAAAATGTTCAAGGCTACATGAGGGGTTTGTAATTTGCGAAAAAATGATATAATGAAAGGGAAGAGACATGGTCACTGCTCAATGATAAAAACAATCAACTGTAAGTAACCAATAAACCTCATTGCAATCCACATAGAATCTTGCCATTTCTATCCAATATAACACATTTTCTTAGCTGTGACCAATATCAGAACAGGGGGTGAAAAATGACTATGGGATATATGAGGGGTTTATAATTAGCGAAAAATGAGATAATGAGGGGAAAAAAATGTTTAATGTTCATGATATTAATCAAGCAATCCATAACATATTTGCAGTAAGGAAAATATGCATCAACCGACAATCAGATGACTAAGTAATAATTCTTGTGCATTTGTTTAATTTTACTGTCCATGAATATCCAACACAGTGTTATCACAAAACAGAAGTACTTAACACAATTTGTAAGAGGTTTTGTTACCTTTATTCTTACATTTTGCATGTCATAACAGTCAACAACAACACTCAATCTGTAACCATAACATCCACCATTCCATACATTCCCCAATCTACGTCTATATTTGAAAGTAGTGTTTCCCAAAAATAATAATGGAGTCTCTACAGAGCCAATAAAGATCGGTAATGATACGTTCCCATACATATATATGCAATAGAAAGATGAAAATAATCAACACCTCACATGCCACGCCTGAAAGGAAATTTTCTATAGAAACAACAGTCATCATTTAGACACAGGCTATACTAAAACGAGTTTATGAAACCATGTAACCATGCCACTATAAAAAACAAATATCTTAGTGCTATTCAAAACTGCGCCAAACTTCCCACACAATTGTCATCAACGGTGATCCATCACAAAAGACAAATGCACTTAGAATTCGGAGGTATCACTGGGCATATGAAACATGCCATCCATATTATACGTGGTGCATGACTGAGAGAATTTCACAGTGTCATAATTCCCATAACCACACAACAATATATATAACCATGATATAACTCAAAACTTCATTCTATGCCATTTATTTAGTCGCCTGTGAGTGACCAAGCTGCACGCATTCAAGTGTAAAAAGATGCAGTAAACATATCCAATCCAGTCTTCTAATTCTTAGAACATCACCTACAGGACGCGACATATGTGGACAAAACCAAACCCCTGTGACTAATTCCAACCATTATCCGAACATCATAAGCACCACTCTAACGACTGTATAATAACCAACAATTTGACACTGTGGTGAGGGAAGAAATAAACCAAACAAGTGTGATAATGGTATGTACCTCCGAACCAAAACAGAAAATGACAGAGGCCCTTTCATAAAAAACAAGTTGATTCTTTGAATAGGCTGGCGACCGTGACCCTTAGAAGTGCAATTGGCAATGCAGGGATCATCCCATTATCACAGAGGTAGTGACAAGAAAATAAACCAACATGATAGCTATACGACCCACGGTGAGCCCGTATTCAAGGTAATAGAACACAGTGACTGGAAATCACTTTACAGGCTCGACAGTTTCCCTATGCAACCTCGACCTGGAGGGTTTAGGGTTTTCACAGTAGCCTTCATAGGAGGAATGGATCTAACTTCAGTGAGACTTTGAGGTCAAAGGTGTACACGCAAGGGGCTTTGATGCTTGTGGATGGAGACAACCGAATAAGGAAACAAGACTCTTAATCAAACCTAATAACTGAGAAGACAAACATCCAGTCATGATTTTAAACAAAACCCTTCAACCAACATGCAGTGGTAATAAAGAACTATCACCCAAGAAGACTAACAAACCAACGAACTTAAACTAATACGAACCGAACCATCTATTTTCATTCGAATCCAAAATTCCACACAGTTGCAGCACTTAAGACAAACACAAACCCACACAACTGAGCCAAAATCATTTCATAACCAGAGTGAAGTCAAGAATGGCCAAAAGAGACATACCTGCTAATCAAAATCCTTAAGACGAGAGGTGGTCGAGTGGTTTCACCCTGCTAGAAATCCAAAGCGTGAACACAACAGCAATATCAAAACAACAGTCTGACTAGGGTGGCGACCAACAGGAAGGTTAAAGCTAACATGTAATAAATGCACGTCACCTCCACCCATATCTCATTTACTCCATAGTACATGCCAATGAGCCTTCCATTAACACCATTAATCAACCAGTGCATCGATAGTATCAACACATTCAAACCATAGTATAATCCAAGTCCACATAATAATCCAACCATTTGCATTCACTTTTCCAAATGCGCCACCCATGTTTACATTCCCGATATAACTCAAATAAATCGCTTGACCACTACACAATCCAACGATCATGTATAGCATCATCATCAAACATTTAACTGAAACATAGCATAATCACCATAAAAATGCAAGCCATCACTTCCATGAGCCACCAACGTTATAACATATGTAAGTCAACCATTGATCCCATTAATCAATGCATAGCCATTGCATTGTGTTGTTGGGGAAAAACACCCTATGGACTAGCAAATAGAGTTCAGACTTTGCATGCAGATATGATCGAATAGAAATTACTTTCTACCTTCATCCCTATATTTAAATCCCCTTTTCTTAGTAAATGCATGGAAATATCAACCTACCTCGTTACCGACGTTTGATGTCGATCCTCCGTTGTGCTTGATTACTTGTTCGTAATACTCATTCCAAAGCTGACCTGCATTCAATACGAGCAACAACTATGCATGCATACTACTTATATACTAATGGGTTAGAAATCAAACATATAATGATCAAACTATAAACAGTTCATGAATTGGGATGGGAAAATCATTTTCTTTATTACTTTGAATGAGTCAACTTACAAAATTTGAGACCGGCCACTGCTCCTTGAACCTGATCCTGGGCTCCTCTTCTTCTGTCCTTCAACTACTTTGTTTTGAATCTCCTTTGGCACAAGGAAAGGCTAAAGGGTTGGGACAATGGGAATACGTAAATGGCCAGAGTTTCTTTGCTATATTTTTCCTCCTCCAAATGGGACTCCTACCCCTTCTTTTATAGGCTAGAAGGAGCTAGGTATTTGGACGAACCCTTCAACATGCATGGCCGGGAGTTTCAGTTAACTCACCCATAGCTTTTTGTTCTGTCGGCAACTTTCCTTTTTTCATGCTTTTGTCGGTCCACGCGGGTTGTTTTGGGTCAGCCAACGTGTACACGCGTGCAGTAATGGATTAGGGCGCATGNACCTTCAACATGCATGGCCGGGAGTTTCAGTTAACTCACCCATAGCTTTTTGTTCTGTCGGCAACTTTCCTTTTTTCATGCTTTTGTCGGTCCACGCGGGTTGTTTTGGGTCAGCCAACGTGTACACGCGTGCAGTAATGGATTAGGGCGCATGGGCCTTTATTCAAGAGGATTCAAAGAGTTGTTCAGCAGTGTTTTGGCAAAGAAGGGATATGAGTTGGCCTGATGCCAGGTAAGCATGTGTGGTGCAATTTAGGGTTATAATAGATGCCCCCTAATGTGTGAGGTCAGAAGAGCATCTGATGGCCAAAATACATTACCAATCTTTACTGATGTGCCGAATGATTGAGCCCAAGGATCAGGAACCGGGAGGTGTCGTCTGCAAAATAACAAATGTCTCACCGAGGCGGGCATACCCATGCTCGGTATAAAATAGAACCATGGATACCAATCAAATACACTGTAGATCCATGTCAAATAACTATAAAGAGTAGCCACGAACAATACACAGCGGAGCTACATCTTGAAATCAGAAAGATATACATATAGAGTATCCATCTTCCAGAAGCTGATTCGGCCTGATGGATGGAGATGAGATCTTTAGAGCTCA
>JASDQU010436412.1:46659-70801 GCA_032191745.1 Picea mariana | reverse complement strand
TTTTTTTTTAATTTATTTAATAAAGAAACTTAAAAATCTCATATACAAATACATATCCATTTATTGAGAAAACTAGGTCTAGTAATAAATTACAAGTAAATATAGAAGATAGGCAAGGAAGTTTTGTTATCCACCTTATCTAAGTTGTGCATTCATAAGACAACTCTTCATGAACTCAATAAGTCTATCACTAGTCAAGAATTAACTTAAGACATCACATGGTAGATTATTAAATTTCGTTCCCACAACTTATTCTAGGAAGATTTTAGTTAATTGCAAGAACACAAGAATTCGTCCTTGAACCCAAGGTTATTTATCAATAGTCATATAATACTTCGCAAGTACTATACTAACTTAACCTTAACTTTTCGATTAGATTCTATATTTACTCACATAAAAAAACTAGTATTATTTGCTTATTAGGTTGTAAGTCAAGTGTAAGTACCAATTACATCATGAATGCCTATGGTCAATATATCTCTATGAATGTATGACATGTTAGTAAATAATTTTGTTAAGACTATCAAGTGATTTATTCAAGCTTTAAATTAAGCTTATATAACTAAATATTTGTATATTACATTATCTACAGGTTTAGTAGACACTCTAATCTACTTTCTAAGTTCTAAGCTTGGTCAATCGGCTGAATTCATATCTACAAATTTCATTGTTACTTTCTTTAAAATATTCTAATTTAACTACCATAATTAAAATTTAAAAATTAACAAGACCCACCTCGGGTAAATAGAGTAACACAGGTTAACCTAAATCAATTTCGACAAGAAACTATAAGGATCAACTTCGAGAGAATTAAGATTTTACATAGAAATCGATTTGGTAAAAACTCCAAAATATAAATTAAGTATTTATTAATTAAAGACCAAGGTTTATGAACAAGGATATCATTCAATTACATAGATATCACTTAATATCCTAATTATATGGATTATATATATGTGTAAATAAGTTTGCACTATGTATCATTTTGTTACTACAAACCTGTTTAATATATAATTTGTACTCACTTAGTTGTAAGGAATTGTTTTCAACGCGAGAGTTAGGGTACACGACCGCTAAAATCCAATCTCTCTCACATTCCCCAATGTGTTCCTATTTTTTCTCTTAGTTGTCCCTTTATTCCCCAGATTCTCATTTAATGAGTGTCTCCAAAGTAAATCTTAGTTAGAGTTGAAATACGAGTCTTCTTCTAGTTAGACTAGTAGTAACTTAACTCTAGATATTATTCTATGTGTACACCTATTCTCTCATATTTTATTTCTTTCTATTTTAAAAATCCATTTTTATTATTTTCATGCACACATGTGCAATTTATCCAATCTTTAGATTTTATTCCATTTTTTCCTAGAGTTTGATTATTCTCCAATCTTTTAACTTATGTCATAATTCATTTAGTCCCTTAATTAAATTTAGACTTATACTTAGTTTTAGACTTTTATTGGGATTTATAATTAATAAATTCATTGTTTAATTAATTATCTTAATCCAACAAGTTCTAATTGTTTAAATGTTTTCTAGGCCACCTAGATTTATTGACTCAAGTTTTTAAGTATGCAACGTGCCCTTCCAGACGCAACTATGTGCTCCAAGGGTGTCACTTGCCTTTGATTGGTTTTGGAAGTTTTTCCAACCCTTCGAGTCAACACTCCACTCGATCCACCTTATGAGAGACTAAGGGATTCTAAGGAATAAGCACTCCTCCTTATTGCACACCCATTATAATCTTCATGAGCGAATGTTTCAGTCCGCCCTCATGACATTGTGGACCTCTCGAACTAGGTAATCGTTAACCTACAGTTCATACCATGATGAGAGAGATAGTACACTATGATAGGGACGCTGCCACAACTCTCCCTCAATATCTAGTTTTAGTGCATGGCCCCTCTACTCCTTATGTGAGTCAGATTAGCAATCATTGTCAAGCCTGCATCCACTGATAAAACCCGTGTCAATAATCCATATACATAAATAATAATTTAGTAAATCATATTTCACAAGTGCGTAAAAGAAATACTCAATCAAAATACAATTCACTCCCTAACTCAATCCAGAATGCAAGGAAGTCCATTGATGCCATCAACATCCATAATCTTTCATGTGTCCTGCACACTCAGGAAAACTTGTTAATAACATCTGCCTATATATATACATCAAATAATAATAAGTCACAACACATCATCATCATCATCATGTATAATCCATAATCGAAGTTAAATCACAATGTACCATAACCAGATCACTTGCATGCAAGTGTCCTCAAAGAATAAGTCAATAAAAATGTGCTCAGTAGAGCGGGATGTTACAAAGGGGTATGAAAAAATTATAAAAGAGAAAGCATTGAGAGAAGTGTGTCTGTGAAAAATGGATTAGCAAAAATTGAATTGTGAAATCGGTTTCATGTCATCTTGGAATTTTCGTGATAATTTGTTTCCTAAGACATTTTAGACCTTGAAATTTATAAGAGATAGAGGAGATTTCTTGGTGTACATGTGGTACAAATTTCATATGTTGGTTCGCTATACTTTTGGAGATATTCCCTGTGGAAGTTAGGGTTCCTGAATGTTCCTGAAATTAGTTTCAAACATGCCAGTTTGGAACTTTCACTATAACTTACATCATGGGATATTTCAGACATTGAAACTTTGCAGAGACATAGGAGAGATCTTGTTTACTTGTGGTACAAATTTCAAATGTTGGTTCGATGAACTTTTAGAGATATGATCTGTGGAAGTTATGGTTTTTGAATGTTCCTTAGATCAGTTTCAAATAGGTCCTCTTGGAATTTTCACTATAACTTGTTTTATGTGAGTCTTCAAACTATGAAAAATTTAGAGAACGGAGGAGACATACAAAATTAGCTCAAGTAAACATTTCAAAATCAGATTTGGAAAATTGGATATGTGTCATGTTGTACAATTTCATTCTTGGGAAGAGGCCCAAAATACCAAGATTTAATAAAGTTTCCATTTGGAAATTCAAATTTTGGTTAGACCTGGTAAAAGCAGAAGTAGTAACAAAACTTGGTGAAGGAAGAAGCAACAAACAAACTTGGTGAATGCAAAAGTAGCAAGCAGACTCGGTGAAGGTTCATGCAACTCTCAAAAAGAGATTGGTGTCTATTTCTAATTTGGTTCTTAGTGGTGGGGATTGGTGTATCCAGTATATTGATGTCTACGAAGATGCAATAGTGGTTTTTTTCCACTCAAATAAAGAGACTGGTGTCTATTTATAAGTTGGTGCTTAGCGGTGGGGATTGGTGTCTCCAGTATATTGGTGTCTATAAATATTTGTAAGAGTAGGATGGTGACTAACATGATTTGTGTCGGTGGAAATTGGTGTCTCTGGTAGGTCGGTGCTTACAAATATTTGTAACAGTAAGTTGTTTTGAGGACAAGATATGAATTGATCTTACTCAAGCATTTTCAGAATTTACTTGGCTAAAGTAAACTAGATGGGAATATCACCCTATGTTTATAGCCAACAAAAATATATATCCTAACTCACAAGTATTAATTACAAGTGCTTAGGCTAGTCTTTTATCAACAAAAAGCTTGCTGGAATTTCACTTTTTATGTATTTATCTGAAAATATCAGTTGCTGAAATAAATGTAAGAACATAAGTAAAGACACCAAGATCATAATCAATGTAGATGAGACATAAAGAAATCCCTTATTTAATTCCAATTCACCAAAGAGTCATTGTCTTTACAAAACTTCACACATAAATCTTGGACCAAAGTCAAACTTAGAAATCCCAGATAGAACATACAAAAGGACCTCTGACAGAAAACCAAAACTGAACTCTAAAAGCTGGATCAACTTGCCACAGATTGCCGCCCACTCGACTCTACACAATATCCTTTATCAGTCATCAAAGTTAATTCACAAACAGACAAGTCTACACAGACTGTCAAAGATAGATAAACACCTCTGAAGAACAAGTGTCTGAATGATTTGATTCAGCCCTAAATGTTGTTGTCTATAATAAGACCTTGGTATCACAAAAGAGAATTAGGCTATGATGAATATATGAATGAATGAATTTAAACTATCTCAACATAACTCAAAGAGCAAACCTTAGCATGCTTTGTTCTTCTATCCCCCTTTTGTTCCTCCCCTTAGTTCAACTTTTAACAATTTAGAATTGGTTAGAGTGGTTGAACTAACTTATTAGTTAAGCTAACATAAATCCTTAACTATCTTTAGTTAAGGAAGGGGGGGAAAGTAATAATCATAATATGGTCATAATTAAATAATAACTAATAGGTGGGACTCCCTTGTGACTCCTTTAGTGAATAAAAATCATCACATCATAACATAATCCATTTGTTAAGAAAACACATCCCTTGTGTCTCCCTTCAAAACATATTTTTCTTTGACAATTGTAGCACATAAAATTTGAAAATAATTCAATTTAATACTCATATATCCAAAATAAGACCCATTGTCCAAAATGAAATATGCTATCTAAAATCCATGGAGACCATTGTCATAAAACAATAATTGACATCAAAATTAAAACCCATATTTTTCAGTCTGTGAAGCAACCTTTCCTTGGTTGTTGTTGTCACCTCCTAATTTCCCTGAAAATGCCTTGAGCTGTTCAGAGCCTTTAGGTTTTATCTCACTAATCACATGGGAACAATCATCCCTCAGATGCATCCGTGAAGACACGGATTTTCCAGAGTCATCGAAGGGTGAGGAAGGGGCGGAGACAACTTTTCCTTTACCAGATGCATGGTGGGCTTCAGTATTCAATCTCTTGCTCGCATGGGAGGATTGCACTGGTGAGTGGTTAGGGGCAGCTTGGGAAATGGGGTTCAAAGGTGGGGGAGCAGGAAAAGTTAAGTTTGGCCAGCCACAGTGTTGGGAGACTGTCGGGTGAACAATCTCCTGCCACCCATCATTTTCTGGGACTTCAGGCTGTAAAGAGACATCAGAAGGCACAATTATACTGGGGGCTTGAGGGGATTGGAAGGGAGGCCTTTCAAGCATCGGTTGGAATATTCCCTATCCAATCCAATTAAAGAACCTAGCATGGAGAAATTGGCCAAGCTCTTCAGAATCAACATCAAAATATATTGAGAACCTAGGCCTCCTTGGGCCTCAGTTCCAGTTACGTCTACCTTTGTTTCCTCGGCCATGACTTCCCCGACTGAAAAAAACTCATCTTTCATATGTTAGCAATTAAAAAATAGTCTTTTAAATGACCATGCATGACAAATCCTTAAAAATATGAAATATATTTGGCTGAGAATGTATTAGGCTCATGCAATCCAATCCATACAAATTATTCTAATGTTAATCAATGAGCAGGGGGGTGGAAAAAATGTTCAAGGCTACATGAGGGGTTTGTAATTTGCGAAAAAATGATATAATGAAACGGAAGAGATATGGTCACTACTCAATGATAAAAATAATCAATTGTAAGTAACCAATAAACCTCATTGCAATCCACACAGAATCCTGGCATTTCTATCCAATATAACACATAGATTTTCTTAGCTGTGATCAATATCAGAACAAGGGGTGAAAAATGAATATGGGATATATGAGGGGTTTATAATTAGTGAAAAATGAGATAATGAGGGGAAAAAAACATTTACTGTTCATGATATTAATCAAGCAATCCATAACATATTTGCAGTAAGGAAAATATGCATCAACTGACAATCAGATGACTAAGTAATAATTCTTGTGCATTTGTTTAATTTTACTATCCATTAATATCCAACACAGTGTTATCACAAAACAGAAGTACTTAACACAATTTGTAAGAGGTTTTGTTACCTTTATTCTTACATTTTTCATGTCATAACAGTCAACAACAACACTCAATCTGTAACCATAACATCCACCATTCCATACATTCCCCAATCTACGTCTGTATTTGTAAGTAGTGTTTCCCAAAAATAATAATGGAGTCTCTACAGAGCCAATCAAGATCTATAATGATACGTTCCCATACATATATATGCAATAGAAAGATAAAAATAATCAAAACCTCACATGCCACGCCTGAAAGGCAATTTTCTATAGAAACAACAGTCATTATTTAGACAAAGGCTATGCTGAAATGAGTTTACTAAACCATGTAACCATGCCACTATAAAAAAAAAATATCTTAGTGCTATTCAAAACTGGGCCAAACTTCCCACAAAATTGTCATCAACAGTGATCCATCGCAAAAGACAAATGCACTTAGAATTTGGGGGTATCACTGGGCATATGAAACATCCCATCCATATTATACGTGGTGCACGACTAAGAGAATTTCACAGTGTCATAATTCCCATAACCACACAACAATATATATAACCATGATATAACTCAAAACTTCACTCTATGCCATTTATTTAGTTGCCTGTGAGTGACCAGGCTGCACACATTCAAGTGTAAAAAGATGCAGTAAACATATCCAATCGAGTCTTCTAATTCTCAGAACATCACCTACAGGACACGACATACGTGGACAACACCAAACCCCTGTGACTAATTCCAACCATTATCTGAACATCATAAGCACCACTCTAACGAATGTATAATAACCAACAATTAGGCACTGTGGTGATGGAAGAAATAAACCAAACAAGCGTGATAGTGGTATGTACCTCCGAACCAAAACAAAAAATGACAGAGGTATGTAATAGAACACGGTGACTGGAAATCACTTTACAGGCTCGACAGTTTCCCTATGCAACCTCAACCTGGAGGGTTTAAGGTTTTCACAGTAGCCTTCATAGGAGGAATGGATCTAACTTCAGTGAGACTTTGAGGCTGAAGGTGTACACGCAAGGGGCTTTGATGCTTGTGGATGGGAGACAACCGAATAAGGAAACATGGCTCTTAATCAAACCTAATAACCGAGAAGACAATCATCCAGTCATGATTTAAAAAAAAACCCTTCAACCAACATGTAGTGGTAATAAAGAACTATCACCCAAGAAGACTAACAAACCAACGAACTTAAACTGATACAAACCGAACCATCTATTTTCATTTGAATCCAAAATTCCAGAAAGTTGCAGCACTTAGGAAAATCACAAACCCACACAACTGAGCCAAAATCATTTCATAACCAGAGTGAAGTCAAGAATGGCCAAAAGAGACATACCTACAAATCGAAATTCTTAAGACGAGAGGTGGTCAAGCGGTTTCACCCTGCTAAAAATCCAGAGAATGAACACAACAGCAAGATCAAAACAACAGTCTGACTAGGGTGGCAACCAACAGGAAGGTTAAAGATAACGTGCAGTAAATGCATGTCACCTCCACCCATATCTCATTTACTCCATAGTACATGCCAATGAGCCTTCCATTAACACCATTAATCAACCAGTGCATCGATAGTATCAACACATTCAAACCATAGTATAATCCAAGTCCACATAATAATCCAACCATTTGCATTCACTTTTCCAAATGCGCCACCCATGTTTACATTCCCGATATAACTCAAATAAATCGCTCGACCACTACACAATCGAATGATCATGTATAGCATCATCATCAAACATTTAACTGAAACATAGCATAATCACCATAAAAATGCAAGCCATCACTTTCATGAGCCACCAACGTTATAACATATGTAAGTCAACCACCGATCCCATTAATCAATGCATAGCCATTGCATTGTCACCTTGCCAAAGTGCGCCACCAAAATTTCCACCATATGCATATATAAAAAATGTAATTGAACAATATTTCATAGCCATTTCTTTGTTAGCTAGGACTTAACCACTATCAATAAGTATGTAGAGCTAGGTCTCTGTTTTTTTGCATTAGATATAGTATTTACTTTTCCTCAAAATTCCTTTCTGTAATTTTCACTAACATTTTTGTTGTACAGGCGAGAAGAACGAATACCATGAATGAATAGAAGGCTATAGTATCATGAAGGAACAATATCTCAAAACTTAACTGATATCAATGACAACCATATTCTCATCAACCATGTAACTTTGTAGCACATCATCATAACATTGAAAATGAACAGACCTGATCTTCAAAAGTTCAAGGGGGTCCCACCTACTAGCAGTGTTTAGTCTTATATAATAGTAGGCTTAGCAACACTTTGCGGGTGAAATTACGTTGACGTTTTCAATTGTCAACAAACTGAGGAATCCACAAGGAAATTTGTTTTTAACAAATTAGAACTCAGAACTCATGGTTTCGCATACTGGAATAGTAATCTCAAGAAAATGTGACTCGAATGATTATGCAACTCGGGGAAGTGAGCAGATTTAATGGAAAGATGACCGGGAATTTGGGAATAACTCATAAAAAGTGTTAAGTGTGAGGGGTTTTACAACTGTATGCATAATCATAATCTCTTAACTTGAAGGAGGAAGCTTATAGTTTTTTTCTTAAGACCTTGATGGATGAAGAAATGGCAAGTAGAAGCGGGAAACAACCAATTCCTTGTAAGATAGCAGCGGAAATATGTAACCAATTCAAGGGCCCTTCAACGGAGAGATCATAGCAGCTATGCAAGCTTGATTGTTATTGACTGACAACGCTTTGTAGGAGTGTCACTGTGACAGAATTGAACGAACAATATACCTGACTGAATACTAAGATATGATAAAGACAAAAATTGCAACAGAAGTAAAATGCATAAATTAACACAACAGCAGTAAAAGACAAAAATAAAATGCAACAAGAAAAAACAACAACTCAGAAGCAGAAACCAAAGTATTGTAAAGAAGAAAAAGAAGCACAAAATTGAAAACAAAGCTAATTTACTAGTATACAAAAGATTCAATAAGCAAAGAAAACTTTTCATGTTGGTCCCTCACAATATTTCAAATGAGGACTTCTAATGGTGTGGGAAAACCATTGTCTCTGCAATTTCTTTAAAATTTCTAAGTTAGTGTCCAAGACAAAAGTAATCCAGAAATGGCCCAACACTTGAAATCTTGATGTAGCTATCAACCCTTTGACGAATACGATTAAATCATCAAGATAAGCACGGAGACTGATCGACTCATCAAAAGTTGTGTGTATAGGCCTTCTCGAGGCGATACTTGTATCAAATAAGCCAAAGGGAAGGAAATTGTAAGACATAGTATCGCGATTAGTGGTGGAAATGGTGTTGTGATATTTTTCCCCTTCTACATTGATTTTATTGTAACCAAACAAACTGTCAAGTAAGGGCTCCAAGTGTAACTCTACAACCTGTTGCAGAAAAATTCTCATATTGAGAGGAGGGAAAGGATTTCCTATAATTGCTTGCCTAAAAGTTCGAAGACTAATACAGGTTCTGAAATTATTAGGGGTCTTCGAAGCAGGTTCCCAATTTGAAACCCCTTCAGGGTGGACAAAATAAAACATTTCAGTTCTTAAGAAATCTCCCAACTCCCTTTGAAAGGTTGTTTTCAGTGCAGAGTTAACAAGTTTATGTTTTTGCCTAGCTTTTTTCATAGTACACTGAACAAGACTTGGATCAAAACCGCGAAGATCCACATTAAACCAAGAAAAAACCTTTTGAAATCTGCTAAGTAATTCAACAGATTTCATTTTTTATTTATCTGAACCTTGGATATTTATTTTAACGTTCGAGGATGATCCAAGTGTCCTAATGTTCATGGATATGGTTTCAATCACCTTCAGTTGTGAATCCTCTTCCTTTTCCTTATTTCCTCCAACACTCAAGGAAAACAAAACCTCAAGAGGAGTCAAGCCCTCAGGAATTTCATTATTTTCTACAGAGATAATCTTCTCAGGCTTGAGAGGTTCATTTTGACTGACAACACAAATGCTTTCATCTTTAGGGATGGCCTTCCATAAATTATCACTCTTAGAAATGTATGAACAATGTAGATATTGGAGAGCACAATCAGGCCAGTGAGGTGAGATATGTTGAGTAGGAGAGGCTGCAAAGACAACTAATCAATCAACTATTGAATTCAACTCCTTCCTAACACGAGTGATGTTAAAATATAGGAGATTTGAGACAAGTGCCCAAACAGTTTGGGAATATTGTTCCATCAGCTTGTTGCTAGGAGAGCATGTCTTACGTGTTAGGTTCACAACAAGCTCATAATTTTTGAACACTGAAAGGTGACCACAACCAATATTAAGGGCATTCTCTATGCCTAACAACAAAGCTTTGAATTCAGCAGCATCGTTTGAGCAAGCAAACTCCAATCTGTATGACAAATTATGAATCTTCCTGCAGGGGAAACCAAGATAATACCAGCCCTGTTACCCTCATTTGAGTGTGAACCATAGAACTGCATACGCCACAATTCATCCTCTAAATCAATTATTTCCAGAGGAATATCATCCTCTTCAGTGAATATGGAATACACTCCTAGGTCTTCTTCGATATAGTTTACACTAGACTGTGGAACATTCTCTATGCAGGGTGAGATTATTCCTTCTCTAAGGACTATGATATTCTTTCCATTTCGAGGAACGGATAGATGTGTCCCGTCGAGAGAGAGGTATCCACCTGTTAGGGCTTCCCAATCTCTCCCCAAGATAATTGAGTAATTTCTTACATGCATATCAATCACCTGAATGTTGAGGGTTGTCCTTATCTCAGGATGAGCACATAAAACCAAGGTTACATCTTTAATTTCGCCTATGGTCATTTGTTGCAGACTATTATAGGAAAGCATGCTTCTGGCATTTTCATTTGCACAAGATAATCCTAGCTCTTCCATAATAATCTTCGACATGACAGTTGTGCCTAAACCACCATCAACGAGGAAACAATGGGTGATTTTATCCATGATCTTTACAGAAATATAAAAAGGGGGATTTTTTACAAGGTCTCTGAAGTTATGTACACCTACTTTATTTATAGAAGAATTCTCTTCGCTTACCTCTTCGGAAATATTAGCTACAACAGAAGCTTTTCCTTCCATGAATTGTTTCAGATGCATCTATTGTTCAGGGATGACAACCATGTCTAGGAGGGTTTCATCCGCCTTGATGTTGGCCAATTGATTCAAGATATTGTATTTGGAAGAGGGGGGAGGAGGAGTGATTCATTGACTCTTAGGAACTTTGGGAACCTAGGGTGTAGCAACGGTTAAAGATGAACTCAGGTTAGAAAAACTGCGAGGATGGTCAAATTTTCCTTTTTGGGCATAGGTTTTGTTCCTAGTATTGATAACCATGACATCTTCTGGCTCGGAAAAATCTAGGACAACGATAGTGGTTTCTAGTTGTTTACCAAAGATCTTGTCTCTGGCACTCTTCCTTACCTCAAATGTTGTTTCTTCATGGTGTTCCTCGCGGAAGTTACACCAACTCCGAGGAAGGATAGCCTTTGGATGGAAATTATTTTCAACCAGACTTCTAAAAGGAGGGACAGAAGAGGATGAAGCTCTAGGGGTGAGGGGGTTGGCAATACCTTTCCGCTCAAAAGATATCATACGGATATTCATGTCTTGTACCAATTGTAAGAGAGTGAACATATCTGTCTATCTAACTGATTCTCCCTGGGGTAGAACAGTTCATTCAAGTTGTTCCTTATACTTTGAGAAAGTGTGAAGAGAGGTATCGAGGTTATCAATGGCCTTTTCTTCAAGCCTGTGATGGTAAGGAGAAGGAAATGCATTGTAGTAATGTATGAAGGTGGCTTGGTTATGGGGGAGAATAAGTTCAGGGATTTGGTTATACAACTTGGTAAAATGCAAGTTGAAGGACCTGATGGTCTCACCATATTTGTAAATGGCGTTGTTGTACTCCCTTAACTTCTCAACAGGGATTTTGGATTTCCCATAAGTGGATCGGAACCAATAAATCATTTCTCCCAAGTAGACAAGATCTTAGGAGGAAGGTCAAAGAAATCGGCCGCAACCTTTCCTTCCAAGGAATTGACAAATAGGCGCATGCAAGTGTCATTGTCGTTCTCCGCTATATTATGACAAGCATTCGAAAATGCCACTAGGTGTTCATTAGTACTGACAGTGTTATTTCTTGAAAACTTAGGCAAATCCTCTTTAAACTTCGGAAGCGGGGGAGTAGCAGGTGCTAGGTTAAGAGGAGAAGACACATGCCATGGTGTGGTCATGGCATCTTCTTCGAACTAGAAAAAGCCATACTTTTTAATGACTTTGGTGGGGTTTGTAGTAGATTGGACCGTGATATGGTGGTTGTACAAGCTACCAATCATCGATGACGATGAATATTGGGAAGATGGAGCACTTCCAGTGCCACCAGAACCACCACTAGATGTCATTATGTGGATGATAGGTGAGGGAAAGAAAGACGAGATGGATGAATCAGATAAAGTTCTCCTTAGATCACTTTGTTGGGCAGATAACACAACGTTTCTCCTTCCTATTTCAGCAATAGGATTGATTTCAGGTGACAAGCCTCTTCTTCTTCTAGAAGCACGTGAATCTAAGGTCATGAAAAAAAGGCCAAAACTGAAGAAACAAGAGGTTATTGTTGATTTCTAGGATGCCTACGTCTAGCTTCCAATTGTTCTTGGACACTAATATATTTTTCAATTGTTGCCCAAGAACGGTTAAGCTCAACATGGGTCCTAGCAATGCCTAAAATAATATGAAATAGGTTCAAAGAAATGTTGGTCTGGTCTTGGAGACTAGGCTCAATATTGGGTTGTCTTGCAACAGGGATAGTCATGAATAGAAAAAAAGTCAAGGAATCAAAACATAAAATAAATATCTGTCGATGTAAAATCGAGTATAGAATTTAACCAAAGAGATATTGAAGATCTCCCCAGTATGGTTGCCAAATAAATGTTGAGGACAAGATATGAATTGATCTTACTCAAGCATTTTCAAACTTTACTTGGCTAAAGTAAAGTAGACGGGAATATCACCCTATGTTTATATCCAACAAAAATATATATCCTAACTCACAAGTATTAATTACAAGTGCTTAGGCTAGTCTTTTATCAACAAAAAGCTTGCTAGAAATTCACTTTTTATGTATTTTTCTGAAAATATCAGTTGCTGAAATAAATGTAAGAACAAAAGTAAAGACACCAAGATCATAATCAATGTAGATGAGACATAAATCAATCCCTTATTTCATTCCAATTCACCAAAGAGTCGTTGTCTTTACAAAACTTCACACATAAATCTTGGACCAAAGTCAAACTTAGAAATCCCCGATGGAACATACAAATGGACCTCTGACATAAAACCAAAACTGAACTCTAAAAGATGGATCATCTTGCCACAGATTGTTTCCCACTCAACTCTGTACAATAGCCTTTATCGGTCATGAAAGTTAATTCACAAACAGACAAGTCTACACAGACTATCAAAGATAGATCAACACCTCTAAAGAACAAGTGTCTGAATGATTTGATTCAACCCTAAATGTTGTTGTCTACAATAAGACCCTTCTATCACAAAAGTGAATTAGACTATGATGAATATATGAATGAATTAAAATTGAACTATCTCAACATAACTCAAAGAGAAAACCTGAGCATGCTTTGTGCTTCTATCCCCCTCTTGTTCCTCCCCTCAATTAAGCTTTTAACAATTTAGAATTGGTTAGAGTAGTTGAACTAACTTATTAGTTAAGCTAACATATAGCCTTAACTAACTTTAGTTAAGGAAGGGGAAAAAAGTAATAATCATAATATGGTCATAATTAAATAATAACTAATAGGTGGGACCCCCTTGTGACTCCTTTAGTGAATAACAATCATCACATCATAACATAATCCATTATCATCACATCATAACATAATCCATTTGTTAAGAAAACACACCCCTTGTGTCTCCCTTCAAAACATATTTTTCTTTGACAATTTTAGCTCATAAAATTTGAAAATAATTCAATTTAATACTCATATATCCAAAATAAGACCCGCTGTCCAAAATGAAACATCCTGTCCAAAATCCATGGAGACCATTGTCATAAAACAATAATTGACATCAAAATTAAAACCCATATTTTCCAGTCTGTGAAGAAACCTTTCCTTGGTTGTTGTTGTCACCTCCCGATTTCCTTGAAAATGCCTTGAGCTGGGCAGAGCCTTTAGGCTTTATCTCACTAATCAGATGGGAACAATCATCCCTCAAATGCATACGTGAAGACACATATTTTCCAGAGTCATCAGAGGGTGAGGAAGGGGCAGTGACAACGTTTCCTTTACCAGAGTCATGGTGGGCTTCAGTCTTCAATCTCTTGTTGGCATGGGAGGATTGCATTGGTGAGTGGTTAGGGGTAGCTTGGGCAATGGGGTTCAAAGGTGGGGGAGTAGGAAAAGTTAAGTTTGTCCAGCCACATTGTTGGGAAACTGTCGGGTGAACAATCTCCTACCACCCATCATTTTCTGGGACTTGAGGCTGTAAAGAGACATGAGGAGGCACAGGTATACTGGGGGCTTGAGGGGCTTGGAAGGGAGGCCTTTCAGGCATCGGCTGGACTATTTCCTGTCCAATCCAATTAAAGAACCCAACATGGAACAATTGGCCAAGCTCTTCAGAATCAACATCAAAATGTATTGAGAACCTAGGCCTCCTTGGGCCTCGGTTCCAGTTACCTCTACCTATGTTTCCTCAGCCATGGCTTCCCCGACTGAAAAAAAAAATCATTCTGCATATGTTAACAATTAGCAAATAGTCTTTTAAATAACCATGCATGAAAACTCCTTAAAAATACGAAATAGATTTGGCTCAGAATGTATCAGGCTCATGCAATCTAATCCATACAATTTGTTCTAATGTTAATCAATGAGCAGGGGGGTGGAAAAAATGTTCAAGGCTACATGAGGGGTTTGTAATTTGTGAAAAAAATGATATAATGAAAGGGAAGAGATACGGTCATTGCTCAATGATAACAACAATCAATTGTAAGTAACCAATAAACCTCACTGCAATCCACACAAAATCCTGCCATTTCTATCCAATATAACACATAAATTTTCTTAGCTATGATCAATATCAGAACAGGGCGTGAAAAATGAATATGGGATATGTGAGGGGTTTATAATTAGAGAAAAATGAGACAATGAGGGGAAAACAACGTTTATTGTTCATGTTATTAATCAAGCAATCCATAACATATTTGCAGTAAGGAAAATATGCATCAACCGACAATCAGATGACTAAGTAATAATTCTTGTGCATTTGTTTAACTTTACTGTCCATTAATATCCAACACAGTGTTATCACAAAAAAAGAGTACTTCACACAATTTGTAAGAGGTTTTGTTCCCTTTATTTTTACATTCTGCATATCATAACAGTCAACAACAACACTCAATCTATAACCATAACATCCACCATTCCATACATTCCCCAATCTATGTCTGTATTTGAAAGTAGTGTTTCCCAAAAATAATAATGGAGTCTCTACAAAGCCAATCAAGATCTGTAATGATACATTCCCATACATATATATGCAATAGAAAGATCAAAATAATCAACACCTCACATGCCATGCCTGAAAGGAAATTGTCTATACAACCAACAATCATCATTTAGACATAGGCTATGCAGAAACGAATTTCTGAAACCATGTAACCATGCCACTATAAAAAACAAATATCTTAGTTCTATTCAAAACTGGGCCAAAAGTCCCACACAATTGTCATCAACAATGATCCATCGCAAAAGAAAAACACACTTAGAATTCGGGGGTATCACTGGGCATACGAAACAAGCCATCCATATTATACGTGGTGCACGACTGAGAGAATTTCACAATGTCATAATTCCCATAACCACACAACAATATATATAACCATGATATAACTCAAAAATTCATTATGGGCCATTTATTTAGTTGTTTGTGAGTGACCAGGCCGCACTCATTCAAGTGTAAAAAGATGCAGTAAACATATCCAATCCAGTATTCTAATTCTCAGAAAATCACCTATAGGACGCGGCATACGTGGAGAACACCAAACCCCTTTGACTAAAGCCAACCATTAACCAAACATCATAAGCACCACTCTAAATATTGTATAATAACCAACAATTCAGCACTGTGGTATGTACCTCCGAACTAAAAAAATAAATGACAGAGGCCCTTTCATAAAAAAAAAAATTGATTCTTTGACAATAGGCTGGAGATTGTGGCCCTTAGAAGTGAAATTGGCAATGCGGGGCTCATGCCATTATCACAGAGGTAGTGACGAGAAACTAAACCAACATGATGGCTATATGACCCATGGGTGAGCCCGTATTCAAGGTAATAGACCATGGTGACTGGAAATCACTTGACATGATCGACAATTTCCCTATGTAACCTCAACCTCAAGGGTTTAGGGTTTTCACTGTAGCCTTCATAGGAGGAACAAAGATAACTTCAGTGAGACTTCAAGGCTGAAGGTGTACACACAAGGGGTTGTGATGCTTGTGAATAGGAGACAGCCGAATAAGGAAGCAAGGCTCTTAATCAAACCCAATAACCGAGAAGACAATCATCCAGTCATGATTTTAAACAAAACCCTTCAACCAACATGCAGTGGTAATAAAGAACTATCACCCAGAGAGAATAACAAACCAACGAACTTAAACTGATACGAGTCGAACGATCTATTTTCATTTGAATCCAAAATTCCACACAGTTGCAACACTTAGGACAAACACAAACCCACACAATTGAGCCAAAATCATTTCATAACCAGAGTGAAGTCAAGAATGGAAAAAAGAGACATACCTGCTAATCAAAATCCTTAAGACGAGAGGTGGCCGAGCGGTTTCACCCTGCTAGAAATCCAGAGCGTGAACACAACAACAAGATCAAAACAACAGTTCAACTAGGGTGGCGGCCAATGGGAAGGGTAAAGGTGATGTGCAGTAAATGCACGTCGCCTCGACCCATATCTCATTTACTCCATAGTACATTCCAACGAGCCTTCCATTAACACCATCAATCAACCAGTGCATCGATAGTATCAACACATTCAAACCATAGTATAATCCAAGTCCACATAATAATCCAACCATTTGCATTCACTTTTCCAAATGAACCACCCATGTTTACATTCCCTATAAAACTCAAATAAATCGCTCGACCACTACATAATCCAACGATCATGTATAGCATCATCATCAAACATTTAACCGAAACAGAGCATAATCACCATAAAAACGCAAGCCATCACTTCCATGAGCCACCAACATTATAACATATGCAAGTCAACCATCGATCCCATTAATCAATGCATAGCCATTGCATTGTCACCTTGCCAAAGCGCAGCACCAAAATTTCCACCATATGAATATATAAAAAATGTAATTGAACAATATTTCATAACCATTTCTTTGTTAGATAGGACTTAACCACTATCAACAAGTATGTAGAGCTAGGTCTCCTTTTTTTGCATTAGATATAGTATTTACTTTTCCTCAAAGTGCATTTCTGTAATTTTCACTAGCATTTTTGTTGTACAGGCGAGAAGAACGAATACCATGAATGAATAGCAGGTTGTAGTATCATGAAGGAACAATATCTCAAAACTTAACTGATATCAACAACAACCATATTCTCATCAACCAGGTAACTTTGTAGCGCATCATCATAACATTGAAAATGAACATACCCGATCTTCAAAAGTTCAAGGGAGTCCCACCTACTAGCATTATTTAGTCTTATATAATAACAGGCTTAGCAACACTTTGTGGGTGAAATTATGTTGACGTTTTCAATCGTCAACAGGTTGGTTCCTACAAAGAATTACAAAGAGAATTTTTGTGGCTTTCTCTTGAAAGGGTTTCCATGTGAATATTGTGTTCCATGTTATGTAGTTAATATATCTCATATGTGATTATTTTCTTCCGGTTGATGAATGTTTGAAAAAGTAAAAAAATTGTCTTAGATTGATTCACCCCCCCCCTCTTTGTATAAGTGTGTGCTCAACAACTGTGTCTCCAAAGAATTCTTCCAAGGCCCTCTCTATTTTTATCTTTGATGACATTTCCCTCTCTAGGTCGATTTCATTAACCACCTACTTCTACTGATGTTTCCTTTTAGAAGCCATATATGTATCCTAGAACTCGTCCATATCAATAACAACACATGTTAGTAATATTAGAAAATACATAATGATAGTGTCCATAGGCATTTCCTAGTTAGTTCCTTTGTCAAATGTTTAGGGGTGTCTCCTAAGAAAATGATCCCTATGAATTTGAAAAGGATTGAGATTCCATAAAGTTGCTAATTGCTTAAATTTTATTGTTTACCAACTATGAAAATGTGTTTTGTGAGTGGGGATCTCATTGTATATCCACAATAGAGTAGTTGGATGAAATGGAGGAAAAAGTATAAGCATGGTAGAACAATCACCCTACTATACTCATACACCATTTACAAGGAACAAAATCCACCTATTAAGAAATCTACTTAGTTTTGATCGAAAGTCAATGTGAGAGGAACAAATAGCATCGATACCCAGTACCATAACCCTAAAAGGACACGGTTCAATGAGATTAAGCACTATGGCACCAATTGGATCGTGGATTGTCGATATGGTAAGAGTGACTATGACCTAGTTTTCATATATCTTTATATTGAGGAAATCT
This sequence comes from Picea mariana, assembly GCA_032191745.1. Taxonomy (NCBI): domain Eukaryota; kingdom Viridiplantae; phylum Streptophyta; class Pinopsida; order Pinales; family Pinaceae; genus Picea; species Picea mariana. The sequence goes on along the minus strand of JASDQU010436412.1, from coordinate 52,305 downwards.
CATAGTGATAAGAGTGAGGGTAGGTTTGATGAAAAATAGAAGTGAAAAGATAGGAGATAATGTTTTATCAGATGAAAATGAAACAACGTAAACGAGAGAGAGTATAACCTTCATTTAAAATTAAACTAGAATCTTAAATAAAATCCTAGATAGCTAGATGAGATAGTTGGTGATGAGTAAGCATAACATTTTTTTGGAGTGGTGTCTGCCTCCTTTCCTCCAAATACACTTGACAGGTGGTTGGAGGCATTTTCACAAAATAGTGAAAGTCGAAGGGTAAAGATTCCATGTTAAAAACTCTTTCTTTTGTTTTACTTTTTCCTTTGATGTTTCAAAATGTGGGTGTTATCATCCCTTTCCCTCTTTTTATATGCCCACATTGTGTGTTCTTTTAATTTATTTAAGTCTTGTTTGGTACCTCCCTTTTGCAATGAACGATAATAAAATCATTTATTTATAAGACCAATCACACTTCCAAGATTTTCCTTACTACTCATTGTTGTTAAGATGAATATTTTCCAAATGTTCTCTTTTACCATTGTGTTGCATCCCACCAAATATTAAAACTTTGCTACCCTTTTGGGGAAAAAACATTTGTTGTGGGTCTTGCGTTTTTCGTGTTTATGAAAACTTTGATTCCATGACAAATCACAAGATACAAACTATAAACCATTGAGCTATGTTGCATCTTCCAATCTATTTTATCCTTAGTTTGGTTCCAATATGGCTCATTCCCAAATATTTTATTTTTATGCCTTGTCGCAAGGTTCAAAAACTTTCAATCTTTTGACCCTTGTGATATGGTGCATGTTATCCAAAGTTTGTACATAAATTTTGTGAAGTGTTTTTAACAGTTTCATAAAAACCTTTTACTCCATAACATATCATACTATCCCAATGTATTGATTTACACACCACTTCACATCATCCAGTTTTATCCAATTTTTTTTTCTTGTTGAGACATGGTTCATTTCATAAATTCTTCTTCGCTGCACCATCTCACAATGTTAAATACTTTCCATATTTCAATTTCTTGCAATATGGTGCATTTTTCCCAGAATAGAAACTTAGTTCTTTGTCGTCCCTTCTACAGCTTTCTTTGATTGCCCCTTTTCACAAATTTGGGGGCTTTCAACTTTCTGTCCTTTTGCAATATGATGAGTGCTCTCAAGTGCAAAGGTTCAAAAGGATGTGATACGTTGCAAAGGTCTAGAAGATTGGGAATTAAGGGAAGTTGGGCAACATTACAGAATTTTGAAGTTCAAAAATTAGAAAGAATATGATAAAGGAAGCTTCAAAGAGATGCACAATATCACAAAGAAGCTTCAGAGGACTATGCAACATTGCAAAGGGAGAGAAGAAAATAATTTTGAGGTAGTTGCGCATTGTTACAAAGTTCAGTAGATTTGAAGTTTGAGGTATTCACGCAATTTTGCAGGAAATTAAAAAGTAGAGTCTCAAGAAAGCACAAAATGCATACAAAGCTCAAATTCAATAAAAGTGATGAAAATGTTGCTAAGGGAAAAGATTAATATTTGCAAAAACAAATCTTAGGGTGATGACACTAAAGATGAGGTAGTACAAATCAGTCCATGATAAATATAGCTTATTAAAAACAAGGAATTTGTGGGTAAGTATAATAGCTTGAGGATGAAGTGGGGTTCAATTAAAACAATGGTTGTAGCCCCAAAATTCAAGCTCATTTAATCAAGAAAACTTCAATCAAAATCAATTTATTTAGGGTTAGAATATAGAAGGAGGCGTCCCCAATTTTTGCTAAAGTTGTAAGGTAGAAGGTAGAGCTTGGGGAAGTTATTACTAGATCATCAATTGGCGGCACCCTAAGAAAAACCACGAATCTCTACAAGTCAATTGTTGGAGTGATGAAAAGGATTTGATAAGGAAACAATCATCTTTATTTGGATGATCTTAGTCTCGGCCATGGGTTCCCACAAGATATTTACATGAAAACAAACTACACAAGCATCTTGTTTCGAGTTTGAGAAACTCATTGGCTAGAGATAAAGGGTCAAATTGATGAAGTCAATTCCTTCACTTTATTCTATCCTCAGATGAAATTGTAGTACTATTTATTTGTTATAGGTTTGGGATGTTAGATATTTTCTCAAGTTATTTTATCATTTTCTCATGGTGTTTCCCTGCCATCAACGAGCATCCATAGCCTCGATGGAGTCACCCCAACATCACAATCCTTTCTCTACTACTAGAGAGTGTCCATATCCCTATCTGAGATACATGCATTTACCATTATGATACAATAATCCTTTCCTAAGCCTTTACCTTTTGATTTTTTCTTTCAGTAGTAGGTGGATGGGAGAGATCAACAACCTCTGAAGGCATGAGGGACGATACATGTTATTCGAGAAAATTTAAGTTTTCTTGAGTGATAATATATATCCATTTGTATTTTACTCTAAGTATCATGCTATCATCCCAGAAAGATATCAATGACTATTATGTGAGTGGATGGGAGCATGAAAAAAACTAGTAGGTTGTTCAATACTCAAAATCTTATGTTTCTCAAGAGCTAGTCGCATAATAAAATTTGTGTCCATCACTATACTAAAATGTCATATGCCTCCATGAAAAATTTGATCAAATGGTTTCATGAGCTAGTGCCTTAAATAACTTCCAAGAGAGCTCCATAGTTTTACACAATTGTGTTTGAATCTTCCAACTAGAGTTATGAGATCTTTCAATGTGAAATAATCCATCTAAAGGAGAACACCAACATGCAAATACTATTCTAATCAAACTACAATAACAAAATTGTAATGAAAAAAAAAACGAAATTGAAAGTAAAAGGTTTAAAAGCAAAAGAAATCAAAGTAAGTTATGAAATAAGAATTGTGAAAACAAGTAATAGTAAAGAAAACCTACATATGTACAGGTTAACTACCTTGAGGGAAACTAACTAAAGTAACACTTTAAAATCTAGGTATTGATAGGAAGGAGGTCTACTTACCCTTCCATATTTTGTAATTTGTACATGCCTAGGCCAAGCTTCTTAGCCACTTGGAAAGGACCCAACCATAACTGTTGGAATTTAGTATGTGTCCCTTTTTCTTCATTTGGCTTGTCCCGTTTCAAAACCAAATCCCCTCCTAAAAGTCCTTGTTTCTTGTTTACTTATTATAAAATCATATCTTAAATATCTTTTAGTGAACAAAAAGCATTTTCTTATCCTTTCCTCTTTCTTATTCCAACTTCAACATGGTATTAATTTGACTTTGAATGCTTGGGAATATTTTCACAAGGCCCATGTGAGGCTTGGGATAGTTGGAGAGAGGGAAATAATATATTAAGGGGAAGGATGTATTATTTTTCATACACCAAGAAACAAGGGGTTGTTCATAAAGCATCCTTTAGGGTCACTTGATCATCCCATAGGGTGTTTTTGATCCAGGGGATCAAATTTTGCTCAAAAATTCAAAGTGTTTGAAATTGATTCAAATCAAACGAGAGCATAGGCCTCATCATTACGAACCCAACACAACTCGTTTGGGTTCAAACGGACGTCGGGAGCGAGAGATATCGCGTTCTGTTCAAAATGACAAACATGCAAAAAAAAGGGATGCTGACTGTACAGTCCGTATGGACGCTGACGTGGCAGGCCGTATGACACGTGGCAGGCCATATGACACATGGTAGGCAGCTATTGGGACAATTTGCATGTGACATCGTTTGTTGGCAGCGAATGGGATGGCGACACGTGGCCCAATCAATGGCCGCCACGTGTCACTTGTTTATTGGTTAAAATCTTTGCACTTGGCAGGAGTCGACCCCGTGACCTTTGGGCAGGGTAAAGCTTTGGGAAAGGCCGCCCAACCGGCGTGCTTGCACAACCGGTACAAACTGTCGAACGGTTACGTGCCGGACTTAACTACCAAGGCCCGTGGGCACATGGTCACCACATGACCGCACACAATACACAATAGGGCTAAGGTTCAAACCATTTACAAAATCGTAAGGTTAAACTGCGCGCATACACCGACTGGTGCTACGGGCGGTTAAAACCACCGTAATATATGTTGTAACCGTTTTGAATGCGCACGGTTTGACATAACATGTGACCAACGTGTATGCGCACGGTTTAACCTTATGGTTTTGTAAACGGTTTGAAGCTTATCCCTGTTGTGTATTGCGCGCGGTCATGTGGTGACCATGTGCCCACGGGCCTTGGTAGTTAAGGTCAGCGCGTAACCATTTGATAGTTTGTACCGATTGTGTCGTTGCGCCTGGTGCCAAGTTTTTACGCTTTAAAATGCATGTGGGCTAGGTTGAGCCAACAAGGGTGCGTTCTGTAGATGCAGAGACAACAAGCTTGAAGGGGGGACTTCCAGGAAGCCTATCTTATTCAATTTTTGGCCAAACGAGGTGCCGAAAAAGCCCAGCTAGGGGTTTTTGGACATTCTGAAGCCATTGGAGCAGTCTATTTGGCATTTTGAGCATTGTAAAGCACATTTTTGAGCACTTTGAGAAAATAATACAAATGATCCATTGGAAGCTGGACCATGAGATGTAGCCCAAGAGAGGGGTGAACTCCTTTATCATTTGCTATGTTATGTGTTTTTTGTTCACTGATTTTGCTGCTGTTTATATGCATCTTGAATGAGGAAATCCTATTAAAGTTGTGTTGCAAAGTTGATCCATTTGCATTTTAACACATAAATTTTACTTGCAAATATTTTCAAGAATACAAGTCTTCTTCATTTTTAGATCAGTTTTACAAAGCATTGTGCTAGTTTCGTTGATGGTCAACTATAGTTTTCTTCAGATTACATATAAGGTTTTTATTACTGGACTTAGCTATGCCATTGCCTTGTGAATAATAGTTAGATGAGTACTGTAATATTGTTCTTTTATTTAAATCAAACTCACTCAACTTCAAAAAAGAAAAACAAGTCGCACTATCAAATATAAGTGTTAATGGAAGATGAAACCTAGTAATCAGGTGTTTCTCCAGAAATTGAATGACCAGTGCTTTGTTGATCTTGATCAATGGCACAACTTTTGTCCATCATGTAAAATAATATTTCATAGTCAATATGTATATAGGTTTCTTTGAGGAGTTCAAGTTGATTTTTTCTATGATTTCCAAGCCCCATTGCTCAAAAGGTTCTTCAATTATTATAGGTTGTAGTGGGACAAATAAATTATTTTCACATCCATCACACATTTGAAATGTTTTTACTTCCAAGCATATGAGTGTGCATTCCTAAAAATTGTTGCGACAGTAATACCTAGATTTCATAATATTTTGAGTTGTTGTCTCACTAGTGAAGTGTCCTCCAGTAGACCCACCATGTAGCTCTGTGAGGGCCTTATCAACATCTTTTTTCTCAAGACATATAAGGGGCACTCCATCATAGTTTCAATGGAATTGGACACCATTAACTACTTGGTACTAAGAATACTTGAGTCTTGACACTCTCTTTTGTTTTGAATTTAGATAGTTGGGAGTAGTTCCATGTTGCAAGTATTGCTTCAAATCATTATATCAAGAGTTTGTATCTATAGGAACATACAAAATTTCATGAACATAAAGAGACATCTCATTCTCCCAAATTTGTTCTGAAAAATTAGCTAAGTTTAATGCTTTAGTTGCTAGCTTGTGCATATGGC
>JASDQU010436412.1:29400-39822 GCA_032191745.1 Picea mariana | reverse complement strand
TAAAGAGCCAAAACAAACTGATAGAAACCAGGTGCCTCCTATAAAACAACATCAATCTGAACCACCTTACCCAGAGAGACTAACTTTGAGTAAATCAAGCCCTCGAGATGAATTTGATTTATTAGGAGAATTGCAGAAATTATTGGTTAAAATTCCCTTGTTACAAGCTATGAAGGATGTGCCAATATATGCAAAGACTCTTAGGGAATACTGTTCAAAGAAACCTGCAAAGAAATCCAAAGACCCCCTTACCATTCATGTTATGGGAAAATTATCAGATTTCATTATGGGAAAGTCAATGCCTGAAAAGTATGGAGATCTGGGGAACCCAATTCTGACAGTACAAATTAATGGGGTACAGATTCCGAATGTGTTGGTAGACCTGGGTGCTGCCATCAACGTTATCGCCATTGAAACCATGCATGCATTAGGTCTTCATAACTTGAAACATACACCTACAATATTGGAATTGGCAGACCAATCTACAGTCAAACTTGTAGGAAAGTTGGAAGATGTAACAATTTCAGTGGATTCATGGCACTATCCCATAGATTTCTTGGTCTTATAGACACAATCTTCAGTGGGCAGCCATCCCTTGATTTTGGGTAGACCATGGTTGGCTACTGCATATGCTTACAATGGGTGCCTATTAGGGCACATGGTTATTTCAAATGGGCACAACATTAAGAAATTAGTGTTATACCCACCTGCAGAACCAAACCCATCCATAAAACCAACAGGTGGCAACAAAATTTTATCTAGGAAAGAGCCCGAAACGGAAAATGAGGAATTGAGACCAGTCCTCACTATTGGACAAGCCCTTCAGTTGAAAATGGAATCGGAAGATGATGTAATCACCTCCTTTATGGATGATCCTTGCCCCATTTATGAAACAAATCAACAAATCCTAGAATCTATCCTAAGCTGTGAGACTCGAAAAACAATTGAAACGACAGAAGGATCAGAGGAGCTATTTGTTGATGCACCCAGTGAAAGTATCCTGGTGGAATTAGAACCAGGAAAAACCCTGAATATTAATCCAAACCTATCAGAATCCCAGAAGAAGAAACTCGTGGATGTCCTTCAGAAACACAAAGAATCCTTCACCTGGGATTATTCATATATGAAGGGGATTCCTGCTAATTTATGTACCCATCATATATACATTAAGGAGGATTGTCGTCTTGTGAGACAACCTCAGAGAAGGATGAACCCTGCATTGAAAAATGTTGTGAAAGAAGAACTTCATAAATTACTGGACGTAGGTTTTATTTACCCCATCTTAGATAGCCAATGGGTCTCCCCATTAGTAATGGTCCCCAAGAAAAATGGTAAATGGCGGATATGCGTGGATTATCAAGAATTAAATAAGGCAACGCAGAAAGATCATTTTCCTTTGCCATTTATTGATCAAGTTTTGGACACATTGGCTGGCAAAAAGTTTTTTTCTTTTCTAGATGGGTTTAGTGGGTATAACCAGATCCAGATAGCTCCTGCAGATCGGGACAAAACCACTTTCACATGCCCCTGGGGAACATTCGCATACCGAGTCCTTCCTTTTGGCCTATGTAATGCTCCTGTAACGTTCCAGAGGGAAATTTTGGGAATCTTCTCTGATTTGGTAGATGAAAGTGTTGAAATTTACATGGATGACTTTACTCCATATGGGGATTCATTTCTTGAAGGGATGAAAAATTTAGAAAAATTTCTCGAAAGGTGTATACAAGCGCGTGTCTCTCTGAGTATTGTAAAATGTCATATGATAATGGAGGAGGGAATTGTTCTGGGATATTTTCTCTCAGCTGAAGGAATCTGGATGGACCCAGCAAAGATAAAGGTAATTCTGCATTTCCTGACACCCAAAACGCCCACGCAGTTACACAACTTTATTGGTTGTGCTGGTTATTACAGGAATTTTATAGAAAATTTTGCTAAAGTAGCACATCCACTTTTTCAATTGCTAACAAAAGATTCAGATTTTGTGTGGACAGAGGACTGTGATGCAGCCTTTACAAGAATTAAGGAATTGGTCTGTAGCACTCTGATCCTTAGAGGGCCAGACTGGGCATTACCTTTCCATATTCATACGGATGCTTCCCAGACAGCGATTGGTGCAGTATTAGGACAGCAAGAGGACAGAGTACCATATGCAGTTTACTATGTTAGTAAGAATTTGGCTCCTGCTGAATTAAACTACACAGTGACTAAGAAAGAGTTCCTTGCTGTCATTTATGCCATCAACAAATTCTGGCACTACATTACCGGGTATCCTACCTTTGTGCATATTGATCATGCAGCTATCAGGTATTTAATGAATAAACCTGTTACCCCTGGTCGTATCACAAGATGGATTTTGCTGCTACAGGAATTTGATATTACTATAGTAGCTAAACCAGGGAATGACAATGTGGTTGCAGATTTCTTATCTAGGATAGAACATGATAGTAAGAATACACCAATTGAAGATAATTTTCCAGATGAACATCTTTTTGCAGTATCTGCTAACACTCCGTGGTATGCAAATATTGCTAATTATCTTGCTACAGGGAAGGTGCCTCGTCATTTGTCATATAAGGAGCAAAGGAAGATTATTCACCAGAGTACCCGATATTCATGGATGGCAGGATATCTCTTTCATACAGGGGTTGAACAACAGATTAGGCATTATGTGGCAGAAGATGATATCTATGAGATACTGAAGGCTTCACATGATGGACCCTGTGGAGGACATTTTGCAGATAAAAGAACAGGTCACAAAGTGCTGCAAATGGGATATTAATGACCCTCCATCTTTTGTGATGCTCGGGATTATGTACGAAGGTGTGATAATTGCCAACGGATGGGACAACTTGGGAAAGCAGATGAAATGCCTCTACAGCCCCAGATAGTCCTTGAACTGTTTGAGAAATGGGAAATCGATTTTGTTGGACCATTCAACCCACCTTCTCATCAGAAATCTTACATCCTGATTTGCAATGATTATGTAACTAAATGGGTGGAAGCCAAAGCAGTCACAAGAGAAACAGAGAAAGTAGTGGCAGACTTTCTTTTTGAAGAAATCTTTGCCCGATACGATACTCCAAGGGAAATTGTATCAAATGGAGGATCATAGTTCACATCTCACATGATAGGAAAGTTGATGCAGAAATATGGGGTCAAACATAGAGTGACAACCCCCTATCACCCCCAGGCGAACGGACAAGTAGAAAGCACAAACAAGGTATTGGAAAATATCTTGACAAAGATAGTAGCAAGTCATCACCGGGACTGGGCACAGAAAATTCCAGAAGCTTTATGGGCATACAGAACAACATGGTGGAACACAACTAAGTTTTCTCCATTTGAATTAGTCTATGGGAAATTCCCCTTGTTTCCGGTGGAATTTGAGATCAGTACACTCAGAACAACTCTAGAAGTAGGCCTAGACCTATCAAAAGCACAGAAACACCGACTAGAATAGATGAATGAATTGGATGAGATTCGGTCAGTAGCTATCCAAAAGACCACTGCTGTTCAACAATAGAGAATGAAATGGCATGATAAATTTATCAAAAGTAAGGTGTTTCATGTGGGAGATTGGGCATTACTTTACGACTCCTAATTTAAGGATTTCAAAGGCAAGCTTCACACTCGCCGGATGGGGCCATATCAAGTGGACGCAATGTTCGACAATGGAAGGGTTAGATTAATCACAATAGATGAGAGCCATACCTCGTTCTTAGTAAACGGACACCGTCTAAAACTATACCACCGTCCAGCCTCTAGAAATGCCTTTGTCAAACACCTTTCTAATTCATCTGATTTAATGGTTGTTAGAACTCTCTCTCTCTCTCTCTCTCTCTCTCTCTATATATATATATATATATATATATATATATATATATATATATATAGATAGATATTGTTATTTCTTACTTGTTTGTATTTTGCAAGAATAACAAAGGAATATGGCCAGGAGAAATGTAACACTCGATGTTGTTACTCCACTAAATGTTGTTACTCCGTAACTGTCGTTACTCCGCAACTGTCATTACTCCTCTGATGCTGTTACTCCGCAACTACTGTTACTCCATCCATGTCATTACTCCGTAATTGTTGCTACTCCGTCGTTGTCGTTACTCCATCATTGTTGTTACTCATTGTTGTTGTTACTCCTTGCTGTTGTTACGCCTTGTTTCCGTTACTCCGTCAGACATTTTGTTGTTACTCCACCATAAGGTAGGTACACATGTACGTCTCCACTGACTTTTATGGATTTAATTAAAATATTCCAAAAAGACATCAAAACGTGCAGTGGACGACCGTAATTTAGTTGGGGGGGAATTGTTATAATAAACGACGGCGTACCACGAAAAAGCGTTCATGACACACGATCCTCACCAAACAGAATCCAATGATTTTAGTACTTCGTAATCATAACTTTGATGTGTTGGAATGCGTATTCATACATGAAGAGTCATAATCAGTCACCTCCCCAACACGTTGCATTAAATCTCTGAAATATCCAACAGTACCACCATAATCTGTCATCATTTTCAAATGTACCAGTACTGTTTCATCTGTTGTCCCCAAAAGCGACCATGACGTTATTTTAGTTGCCAATGGTTTTGAGCCCTGTCATTCTCTCCTGCCAGCTAACTGCATTCATCATGCTGACCCCGCCTCTACAGCAATGGGTGGACGATCTGTGCGGTATGAGCCTGAAGATACAACGAGAATTCAGAACAATCAGGAGGTATGGCAGGTCTTTGAGAATGCAGGCTGGAATGTTTACTTTGACAGGTTGAGAGGGTCAAACGAAGAAATTGCGGCAGAATTTTCACTCAACTTGGGAGAAGAAAGCTCTCGGGTCCGTGGAATTGAAATCCCTATGACAGAGGAAGCCATTGCAGAAGTCAATGGGCTCCCTCAAAATGGACAACGATGGTTTTCAAGAAGGACTGTCCTTTCAGAGTTTCCTGAAGCCTTTTTATAGGTGGGAGAAAGCATCGTGCAGAAGGGTCAGGGATATGACCGAAACTTGCTACCGCATCCATGGGGAGGAGTAGCAGAGTTCGTCATAAAATATATGAATTGTGAAGGGAGATACTCCACCATATTCAAATACCATCTTTGAATACTAACTCACCTGCGATTTCTCCAAGTAGAGGCTTTCTCACTGAATGTGCCTTATTTATTATTGAGAAGCCTTCACCTAATGGCACATTCGACTCAGGGGTCACGACAGGTATTGGCGGTCATCACCCACCATGGGTTGGTTCAGCTGTTAGTAATGAATTCCATCAGACGAATCCCGATCCCGTGGGAATTGTTTCGGGATTCCACAGAGGAAGAAGTAGCAGCCGTTGTGGTTTCTAGGGAAGATGAACCAGAAGCCGTGGAGGAGGAAAACGCAGGAGAAGATGATTATGTTGACCAGGAGGAACCGGAAGAGATGGGTATGGAAGCTAAATAATTTGAAGAAGAGGTTTCTCCCCAAGAGCAAGTCGAAACCATGGAGCTAATGGAAGATGCAGTAGTTGACATAGAAAGGCCCACTAGTACCACGACCGAGGCTATCCCATAAGAAGCAGCCTTGCCTGTGGAACTAGTAGAGAAATTTGATAGCATGATAACCACAGAGGCAAGGACATGACAAGAAAGAGTGGGTGAATTGGTCGATATTGCGACCGAGGGTACCCCATAAGAACGTCCTGCCACCATGGAGCCGATGGAGGAGGATAACCCGAATGAAGAAGAGGTCATGACCACCCCGACCATAGAACCCATGGAAGAAGAGGAACGAGGAAAAGAAGGGCTCAGAGCTAGGGAAGCCATGGAACTCGTGGAGGAAGTGCTGGGAGAACTAGGGTGTGAGGTTGGCATTGACCCACAAGAACCAACGTTGACCTCGGGACCAAACATTGAAGATCTTTGCCAGTTCTCCTTTTTCTCTTCTCTCCCAAGAGGAGCAAGGATAACTCGTTCCCCTCGGCGCATAGAAGAAGATCTTGCCATTCCTCTAGCTTTGAAGTTATCACAAAGGCCACAACCATGTGGGGTGGATGCTACTCAGGCGACAGGCACTTCGGAGCCTGAAAAGAGAAAAGAGGTAGAGGTCCCTAAGGCTGGGGAACCAGGAAGGATTCCAACAGACATATTAGCAGGAGAACATCTCACAAGGGCACCACCAGTCATGGTGAGCGCACAACAAGAGGAAGTAGTCGTTGGCGAAGAGGAGGGACCAAGCGAAGCAGTCTCGATGAATGAGCCAATGGAAAATCCAGGCGAGAAGGTCATGAAGAAAGAAATAATCGAAGAAGAACGGTCAGTGGAGGAAAACATGGCAGTCAGCACAACAGAAGCCGTCCCGAGGGATTTACCTCCAGCCGCTGAAACTAAGGAAGTTTTGGTTAAGCAGGAATGGGTAGAGCTGTGTGAACAGCGAAGACTCCTAGTCAAACAAAAATATCAGCTACAGTTTAAAGAGACAATGCGGCTTAAGATGGAGGTCAGGAAACTAAGGAAGCATGTACACAAAATGTAGAAGCGGATGAAGAAATACAAGCAGCAACCTAGAAAGTCCAAGGCCATAGGAGTAGAAGTAGAGACTCAAACGGACCAGGTAGCCACAACCTCTGCTGCCACTCAAACAGACCTAGTCGAGCGATTGTTTCAAAACCGTGAGTATGCCTTAATGGCCGAAGTTCAGACATGGAAATATACTACAACTCAGTATCAAAATGAGGTCAGAAGAACTCAGGAATGAACCTCCACAACCATTTTTGAATATGTGGAGCATATAGACATCATGAGATTAAGGCATGCGAAGAAGCAACTCAAGATGGAGTAGCTGGAAAAGAAAGTGGCAGAGCTGAAAACTGATAAGGAGCAGATGTTTAATTTGGTGCAAGAGGTGATGGCATGTTGCTCCAATGCTTCTTGTTATTCTTTATTCTTACATGAACGTTTTCTTTTATTCTGCATGAAGAGCATAAAAAACGAGATTAGTTATGAAATAGAAGATGGTGTACAATTCCTCCGAATAATGAGGAACCACGATGTGCCAACTTAGCATTTGATGTGTGATTTTTACCTGCATGGGTATCTGCTGCGCCTGGACAGAGAACTCAACCTAGTCCCATATGTGGGGGACATTCATTTAAGGGCCCTCACCTCTTACACTTTCAATCAGATCAGCTGGCAGAAGGCTTTTAACACATTTGAATCCAATCAGGTTATAAAGACATTTATAGTAAGAGGAGAACATGAGAGGTCAATCACCATGTTCACTAAACACAACACCTTTTTGGGAATTGAGGGGAACAGAGACAGAATGTTGAGGACACAAAATTGGTTCCTTGATCTTTGTGTCAGGAAATTAGTCACATTTCAAGATGAGGCCCTTGATTGCTGTCAGAAAAGGTGGATGATGTCACCTACAACTGTCCGGAACAGGAAACCTTTTGGGGCACCAAATTTTGCACGTGTGCTCCCCAGAGTGCCCTGATATGTGGCATGTGTCCGAACATGCCGGGTCCGGTGGATGGGAATCCGGTTTCAGTTTCCCACTATTTGGTTTCTAGTATAAAATTACACTCCAGCGTATAATGTTTCGGAATATTGGTTGAAAGAAGTCCTCCTTTCAGATGGTTTTAAAGTTCCAGGGACAGAGATGGCTGGAGAATATGATCTCGCCCATCTTTAGGAAGCCAACAGTTTGCGAAATCTAGACCTGCGGAGGTGGCGAACTGCATGAGGGCATGCAGAAGGCTAGTTGGGGGGAGCTGTTTGGCACCAAATCAGGCTATCTTCCTACTGCATTTCCATTACCATTTTTGACCTTTTTGCACTTATTTACCTATGTTTACTATGCTAAACCTGTAAGGTAAATACCCCTATCTTGTCTATTGGAATATTTTATTAATGAAATAAAGTCGCGGAGTTTTTCCTATTCGCAGCACTAAAATGAATGTTTGACTATAGCTTATGGAGAACATGAACCAAGGCTTCAGCATCCCGTAGCAGATCTTCTATTCACAGCAATGACCAGCCATAAGGAGTCTGCGCAGTTGGAGTCGCAAATCCCTGAACCATTCTTGGGCATCTTGTTGATCTTGTCTATCTGGTATTGGTGTCGTTCCAAGTAATGTATATTTTTGGGGATACGGTTACCATGTTTTGGGGAAAGAGGTTGTTATCCTTCTCCATGTATAAAAGACAGTTTATTCCTGTAACTGGGGATGCCCCATTGATATTGTAATAACCCTTTTCAAATTAATAAAGTATCATCTATTTTGTTGTTTTAATCTTCGTTGTGACTAACGCAGCCCTGATAAAAGAGCTAGACCTACTCTTTTGATCAGGTGTTGCGTCCTTCTGTGTGTATTGTTTATTAGTTTATGCTTACTATTACAATGTTTTAATTATTATGATTGTTTTTCTAAAGTTGTAATTGATCTAGTTTCACTGCAATTTTTTTAATCTTAATCGTGAACCCTTGGTCAGAATGGATTGTGCTCTTGCCCCTGCATATACCTTGCGCATTGCCTTGAAAGGATATGCACCCGGATTGATAAATTAATGTAGGAAAAAGGGTGAATAAATCATTCATACCTAGACACCAACAAGGGGACCACTTTGGAGTTTATCCATTTGGTTGTTCCTATCAACCATGAAATGACATCAATGATACAACTCCCTTTGAAATCAACACATCATTATGACACCAATTGACATCAACCATTTGACAACAATTATATCAATGAACATATAACCAATAATCAATATATCAATGATACAAACACATCACTGTGAAAATACTTGACATCAACCCTTTGAATGACAACATAGTACAACAATTTAGTAGCATTGAATCTTAAGGACACAATCGGATTTCTCTCTTTTCCTTCTTATCCAACTTCATCCATTCTTTCTTCGTCATACTTGTATGTGCAATACCAAGATCCACAGTAACCCATTGTTCTTTGTTTACCAAAAGATCCTCCATATTCAACTTCCAAATCATAAAGCTTTTACCATTAAATTTCTCAATCTCTATTTTAGAACTGCTCAACATTCTCTTTCATCACAAGAATTACTACTTTAGAGCTCCCACTAAAACCAAGTTTATCACGGACCCAAGATAACTGAACCCTTAACAACAAAGGCACCCCCTGAAGCTAATAACTACTCTAATACCAAATGTAGGTTTTAAACCTTTAAAATATAGCAATGAAAACACAAATTCTTTATAAATAAAAAAGAAACAAAATAACATTCACACATAGTACTCAAAAATTTACCTTGGAAACCCTTAACTAGGAAAACCAACAAATGTTTAGAGTCGCACCTCTAACTCTCATCATATTAACTTCACCATTTACAATACAATATATATTATTCCATGGAATCCAAATCCCTAATACATCAACCTGGATTAGATTCCTTAACATGAATTATATTACAATGGGCCAAAAAAATGTTGGCCAAATCCCATCCAAAAACCTACTAAAAAAAACCCAATTTTTTTTTCGGGGGCTCCACCCTTAAACTCTCGAACAAGAGGATCTTGTGACCTCCCAACACAATGTGGAGATAAAAGTGAAAATAATATAACACATACCCAATAGCATGTTAATGATTAAGGGCATGGACTTTGATGGAAATGGGTTGAATGATTTCGAAGAATTCAAGATAATGATGATCAGGTATGCATACTTGCTACTTTTTGACATCTTATGCAATTCGAAGTATACTTGTGTGTAGATATGTTTAGTAATTTTGGTCTCTTTTTATTTTTGAAAGTTCAATTGGTTATTTTCATTTGCTAAGGGGAGAAATTATATCTGTGGTTATATTGATTTATATAGAAAATTGATAATTCCTCTAATTTTGTTTTATTTTAAATTACACAACTTTTTCTTCGACTAGATTTTTGGGTATGCTCCCCTGATTTAGATTGAATGTTTTTTTAGTTGGAAATCAACTCTATGAATTTGATTGTCATACCTAGATTACGAAGGTGAATATCTAATAAATTTCTTTGATTAGGTGTGTATTGGTTGCATATTTAAATATCAAATCAATATAATCATTTTGGTTCTGGTCATTATGGTCGAAAACCTACCCTTGTCAACATGTGAATGTTCAATGATACTATTCATCTATGTCTTCAAAATTTTGGAACAAATACCATGTGTTTCTAGGGTGAATGAACTACCACCTTCAAACATGTCACCAAATGACAAACCATCACTGTCAATCTTGGTGCAACCAATGGGTTTTGCATGTGGGCCAATGCTACATGTAACAAGTGTGGAAATGGTTAGAAATATGATGTATAGTTGCAACTAATTAAAAAAAAATTGAACTTTTAAGTGCACCTGATTTCATTAAGTGTGATTAAATAAAGCATTGAGAAAAACCAGTACCCATTTTATG
>JASDQU010436411.1:122863-133692 GCA_032191745.1 Picea mariana | reverse complement strand
CCACATGTATGTATATACACATACTGTATTTCATATGATGTCAAGAAAATATGTAAAATGGATAGTAAATAAAATATTAATTATTATAGAAATATGGAATTATGTTATGTACTCATGATGTTCTCATGAAGTGGACCACTAGATTCACTTCATTTGGTATCATAGTGGTCTTTCTGCTAGCATGTGGTCAACTTTTAGGTTGTTACCTGATCTGTGATCAAGTTAAATTTTCTAGTGGAAAAAAGAAGAAGAAGAAATAAGAGATAAGAAAAAATGAAAGAAAAGAAAGAATTAAAAAAGAAAAGGTTTACTTGAAGAAGTATTTAAAAGAAAAAGGTAATAAAGGTGATTTAAAAGAAAAAATTTCAAAGAAGAAGGATGAGTAAATTTTGAATTTACCATTTTTAAGGGGGCAAAAAAAAGAAGAAAGAAAAAAAAATGAAAACAAAAAAAAAGGAAGAAGGGTAAAAATTTGATTTTACCATTGGTGGTTTACAACCCGTGGTTTTGGTGAACCATTGGCATGGCCATGGTATGGGGAAAATACTATAAGGAAAAAAAGAAAAAACAATTAAAAATTAAAAAAAAGAAGAAGAAGGAAGGTGGTTTTTTATATTAATATCCTTATTGTCTAGTGATATAGAAGTTGAAGTATTTCATGAGCAGTATTTTAAAAATTGGGAATTAATATTCAATTAACTTATATTAAAGTATTAACATAATTATTTCATAAGGAGGCTGAGGCCTACAGGGGTGTAGACCGATTGGCATGTGTCGTGTAAATGGAAGGAAAATTGTAATGGAGGTCTCAAGTTCGATTCTCACCCTGATTTACTTGTGTTCCATGCTTGTGGGTTGTGTGGCACACCTGGAGTTATAGTGGTAGTGGACGGGTATTGGCCCCGTGTCACGTGATTACGAGAACCGTGAGTTTCTGATTCCCCCAGTACAAAAGAAAAAGCATTTCATAAGGAGTGAAATGGCAAATAAGGTTCAATTCACATCTGGGTATGTTTTGGAACCAATCGATATTGTCATATGTATGTTAGGGAGGATATAAAATGTGACTGTAAGCATTTCCATTGACCTCCATAGTCATTGGAACTACATTTATATTAAATTGGTAAATAAATTACAACTTGTGGAAGAGGAAGTTAAAGGAGCAATTTTTTGTGTTACAAATCAAGGAAGTTGATGTATTCCTATGGAACCCTTGGTTGAAATATATTGGTACTTTTACCGTGAATGTTGATAAAAAAATACACAGAATTCAAGCACCTTACCAATAAGATAATTTTGCGAGACATTAACTCAAAGAACCTTGCTCTATCATTGAATTCAAATTAGAATGAACAACAAAATCACATAGAATTAATGGAAAAGTTTAAAAATTTGAATAAATTTTTTATTAGCAAAGAGGAAGAAATTATGCAAAATCGAACAAAATTAGAGAAGATACAAAATTCATAAATTGCGACAACAAATTGAATAGTCGCAACAATAAATTAGTAAATGCACACATGTACGTGACAAATTTAGGAATGCACATACGTACTTTTCATTTCAATTTTTTAGTGACTTCCTTGGATTTAGGTTCACTATGAAAAACCTAGTGGTTTGGTATGAAAACACATTAAAACTTGCATTTTTATGAATACATCTCTATATCTCTTTTTTTGACGTTATTTTTCTATATGATACAAAATTACGTTGTGAATGAAAGTACAGACAAAAATAGAGTAAGCTATGTAGATTCCATATATANGGTAGAGAGAGAGAGAGAGATGTTGTGTCAGTAAGAATGCACTGAAGTTCCTAATAATCTAGAAATGTGTGTGTGCTCTAAGAATGCATGCACATTCCTAAAGCCCATGAACATTCCTAAAGTGCGTGTGTGTTCTTTTCATTTCAATTTTTTTCAAGTGGGACTGGAAACTCTAGCGTACATGTTTTCTAAGTTGGTTTCCTCACATTTAGGTTTAGGATGGAAAAAATAGTGGTTGTTCTACAAATACATTAAAGCCTCCATTTTTATTAATATTTTTCAATATCTATATTTTTGACATTATTTTTATATGTTCTACACAAATCCATTTTCAATGAAACTATAGACACATATAGAGTTGACTATGTAGATCCCAAATTTATAATTAAAAAAAAATCAATATTATTTACTATTTTTAATATATTTTTGCCTTGACAGATATCAAAATCCTAAAATACATGCCTCTTTTATTTGTGTTATAACGTTTTGTCATAATATATATATATATATATATATATATATATATATATATATATATATATATATATATATATATATATATATATATTATAAATTTTGAAAAAATGCCCCGCACTATAACATTGGGTTTTCTACAATTATATAATTTTTTTTAAGGAAATTCCATCATTAAGGTACTCAACACATGCACTAACGAAAACATATACATTATATTTTTTTTGAAAAATAACACACCATTGTTAAAAAACTCAAATTTCACATAGTTATTCACAAATTATATAAATACAAATTATATATTCTGAAAGTTGATTTAATTTCCTACATTTCATATTTTTACACCATATTCACGTTCATTGTAAAAGTACCTTGAATAATCCATCCAAGTTAATAGATTTTTGTTTTCCCATGTTTTCATTGCCACTGATGCATCATCAGAGACCATCATTAGCTTCCACCCACCCAGTGGTATCACCGATAACTTTATTCATCACTAGGTTACTCAAGAGACACATTTTTATATCCATGTGGTGAACAATTTCCAGATCCTGATTGCTAATGGAGGTTCCATGAACTGTGGAGGTCATTGTGAAAATGGGTGCCTTCAAATTGGTGATTATTATTTGAAACCCACATGTTTTTGATCAAAATGAGCGGCTGTGACAGTTTTTTGGGTGCTAAATCATTATGCACACTAGGCCCCATCACCATGTATTTTAGGGAGTTATACATGATCTTCCAGCATGCAGGGTGCCACTACACTTTCCAAGGAATCAAAACCAGTTCTCCTGAGATCATCATCTCACACTATATGAACAAAATACTTTAAAAGGGGCATTATGGAATTATCTCCCTCTTCCATGCCATTCAAGCCTTTGATACCCCTTCTCAACCTGTCCATCCTAACATGTAGTTAGTCTTATACAAACACCAATTAGTTTTTGGAACACCTTAAGGCCTCCCACCCTCTTGTGGTGCACACGATCATTCTATTCCACTCATACTTAGTAGCCTCCCACCTAATGTCTACCCTTATTGCCACCCATTTGTTCAAAAAAATGAAATTGAAAATATTGTTCAAGATTTGTTATCTACATGTATCATCTGTCCTAGTACCAATCCTTATTCATCATTTTTCTTCATGGTGCTAAAAAAAGAAGGCACTTGGCACATGTGTGCTGATTTTTCATGCTCCCAACATAATCAACATCAAAGATAAGTTTCCCATTCCATTAATCGATGACGTTTTGGATTAACTTAAAGGTGATCAATTGTTTTACTAAACTTGATCTTCATTTAGGATATCACCAAATTCATATGAAGGAGGTTGATATTCCCCCCCCAAAAAAATCAACTCATGAAGGCCATTATGAGTTCTTGGTGATTCCCTTTGGTCTTTGTAATGCACCATCCACCTTATAGACTCACATGTCACATCTTTCAACCCTTTATACATCATTTTTTCCTTGCCTTTTTTGTTGACATACTAATCTACAATAAAACTTGGCACACCCATGTTACCCTTGTAGAATAGGTCTTACAACTTATTTCTCATTATCAACTCTTTATCAAAAGGTCCAATGAGTCTTTCGTGTCTTAGAAGTAGAATATTTGGCATATATTGTCAATAAGTATGGTATACGAGTGGACACAAAGAAAATTGAAGAAATTAAGGGTTGGGCCCCCTCATTTCCTTACTTAAGAAAAATGAATTTAGGTGGAATGAAACCAAAAATCAAGCCTTAAAGGATTTAAAGGATGCTATGTGTACAGCCCCAATACTTTCTGTACCTGATTCCACTAATAATTATTTTTTGGAATGTGATGCCTTGGGAAAATTCATAGGTTCAATTATCATGTAAGAAGGTAGACCATTGGTCTTTACTAGTAAACAACTTTGTGAGTGACACTTGGGAAAACCCACCTATGAAAAATAAATGATGACCATTTTTCACGCTATGGATATCTAGTGTCCCTACTTGCTTGGGAAAAAACTCTAGATGAAAACTAATCATCGTAGCCTCAAATAATTTTCCATTGAACAATAGAAATGAGAAAGGAGAATGTGGTAGTAAATGCTTTATTTAGAAAATATGAAGAGGAAGGGTCCCTCTTTTCACTTTCCTTCATTGTATCCAATCAGGTGAATGAAGTCTACAATGAATGGTTCACATATCCCAAGATTTTCACCTTGATCCAAAAATTTCAACATTATTCTCATTCATCTTCGGGTTACAATTGACACAATGACAATATTCGCTAAAAAGGGTGTATGTATTTGATCAAGCAATCCAATTTATATCAATTTTTCTATCTAAAATTCATGCATCAAGAACAATGGGTCCTTCTAGATTTTATATAACATATGAACAGATAAAACCTTCCTTCTTCTCGGAAGGAATGAAGAAGTACATCCACACTTTTGTGGCTTAATGTAATCTTTGTCAATGATACAAGGGAGAAACAATGAAAAATCCAAGTGCACTACAACCTTTAACTATTTCACCTATTGCATGGACAAACATTTCTATGGAATTCATTTTGGGGTTACCCAAATTTGGAAATGAATCTCTCATCATGGTTGTGGTTGATTTCCTTTCCAAATATGATCATTTTTTTTCTCTCCGACACTCCTTTAAAGATTCCATGGTTTCTCAAGTCTTCATGGATAACATCTTCAAACTACATGGTATGCCACAATCTATTATCATGGACCGTGATGCCACTTTCACTAGAAACTTATGGAAACAATTGTATAGGTTCTATAGAACTCAATTTCTTAGCACTACTTATCACCCCTAGACTAATGGTCAAACTGAAGTGATCAACAAGTTTTTGGAAGCATATTTGTGGTGCTCTACTTATGAAAAATAGTCCCAATGCGTTAAATGGTTACCACTAAAAAAATGGTGGTATAATACAACTTATCATGGTGCCACTTGCATGACCCCATTTAAGGCAGTTTATGGCCAAAATCCCCAATCAATATTATCTTACTTACCAGATGTCTCCAAGGTACAAGAGGTTGACAAAAACCTTATAGATAAGGACAACATTCTCCACACTCTAAAAGATAATCTAGACATGGATTAGAATTATATGAATCAATAGGTTGATCAACATTGATCTAAAATTCATTTTGAAGAAGGGGATTAGGTGTTCCCATGTCCATAGTTGTATAAGCAGACCTCCTTCAAATAATACCACCACCAAAAAATTTCTCAAAATTTTGGTGGCCCCTAAAAGATCCTTAAACATGATGGGGAAATGGCTTACAAACTAGAAATTCCAATCCATTCTACGATCCATCCCATATTTCAAGTATCTTTCTTAAAGAATGTGGTTGGGTCCAATTGTCCTGTTCAAACTAGTCTTCTTGAATTAGATGAAGAAGGTTCCATTTGGTTGCAACTAAAGGTCCCCCTTCACAAACAAGAGAATTCTCTACGCCAACATATTATCCAGGAAGTTTTAATACAGTGGAATGATACACAAACAAAGGATGCTACATGGGAACTACCAGCCATTCTGCAACACTTTCCACATCTCCATCCTTGAGGAAAAGGTTTTTTTTAAGGGTGAGGGAATTTTAGGGACCTAACTTCTCCTTCCCCCTATGTAGATAGATTAATACGTATTTCTATGTATGGAGGCCATCACTAGTAAATAAGGCCCATGTAATAGTGCGAACAATTATGGTAAGAAGGCTTACCGGAGTGTTTCACTTACTAGAAAGTTCATTTTCTAGAATTTTCTTAGGGGATACAAAGTACTATATAAAGATATTCCATATTAGTAAAAGTATAATATTATGTTTCATATTGTCTATTGTGTTTGCAATTTTGTTTCTTTCAACAATAGATCTAAGTAATATCTATAATTTATTCTCTAAATATTTATAATTGGCATGTCATAGGATGGCAATATCAAGTATGTAATGTACCAGATGTAATATATTATGTAGAAACTAGACTATTTAGCAATTATCAAGGGAAGAAAAAAATATTGAGACAACAATACCAGAAATAATACCAGAAATAATACATTTATTCAAGAAAACAATGTTCACTTGGCTCTTTGAGGGGGAAAACTCCAGCATAGCAGAGCTCTTTTACACTAATTTATCCAGAGAGCTTTCTCATACTTCCTACTTTTATTTTTACTAACTCTATCTTCTAAAAAACATTCTAGAGAAAGATCTGTCTAGAAGCGGAAGATTCTATTAGGTCTTCTTACATTGACTTGTTCACATTTATTTAATGGGCCTTATTAACTAATGTCGGCCTTTATTACATGGAAAACATATGTCATGCTAACTAATAAATAACTAAGAGAGGTTAGGATCAGATCCTAACATGCTCTCCCCCTTCAAAAGAAACCTTGTCCTCAAGGATGAAGATGTGGAAACTATTGCAGTATGGTCGTTGGTTCCCAAGTTTCATCTTCTGGAGACATGTTCTTCCACTTGATCATTACTTATTTGATATTTTTACCACACAATTGATGCTCACACATGTTTAGGATAGATTATGATTGTATCCAAATGGATCCTTCTTCATATAATTAAGACATGATGGTTTTAACCCTGCAATTCTGACCCACCACTATCTTCAAACGGGAAACATGGAACACCAGATGTATTTTGGAGGTAGCTGGAAGTGCCAGTTTGTAGGAAACTGGACCAATACATTTGATAATATGATAGGGGCCATAAAATTCAGGTGCCAACTTGTGGTGGCCATGGGATTTGAGGGAGGTTTTCTTGTAAGATTGGAGGTGGACAAACACCTGATCATCTTCATGGAAAGCCTGTTTGGAATGTTGTTGGTAAACCTATTTCTTCATACTGTTTTGGGCCATGTGGAGGTTATCCTTCAAATTCATGAGGGTAGCTTCTCTACCTTGCAGTAACTTATTAGTATCCTAGACCTTGGATGTGACTAGGAGATAGGAATTTACTGTAGGTGGTTGTTGTCCATAAATCGTTTCATATGGTGTCATTTTGGTTGTTGTATGATAGGAAGTGTTGTACCACCGTTATTCTAAGGATAACCATTGCACCCACTGATATTGTTTGTTCGAGGTAAAATAGGGAAAGTAGGTTTCTAAAACTTTATTGACAACTTCTGTTTGGCCATCCTTCTGGGGGTGGTATGTTGTGCTCATTTTCAATTGCATGCCTTGTAATTTACACAATTCTTATCAAAATGTGTTGGTGAAAGTTGGGTTATGATCAAACACAATGGATGTTGGCATGCTATGTAGTTTGAAAATATGATCAATGAAAATTTGTGCTACCATAGTGGGCATAAAAGGGTGTGTTAAGGCAAAAAAATGTGCATACTTTGAGAGGCGATCTACCACGACCATGATGACTTACTTGTTTCCCTCTTTTGGAAGGCCCACAAAAAATTCCATGGAGATGTATGACACACATGGATATTGGTGGCCACCCACCTATTCCAACTAGCTCCAAACAGTCTTTTGGCAATTTACTATTTTTAGTAGTTTTTCGGTTCCTAAACTTCTAGGGCCGTTTTGAGGGCCTAAAAGAAGGTTTTTCAGGATCAAGAACCTAAATTATGGAGAAAGGCTTTGATTTATCCCCAAAAATCAATCTCCTCTATGATAAATTTCCCCCCAAACGGAGATCGTATGCCAAAGTTACACCCCCAAGAAGTTGATACACCAAACTACCAAAAACGGGGTCCACAAAACTATTGGCTTTTCATCTTCTGGGGTTAGGGTTTTGGATTTTATTTATCTTAAAAATTCCTTTAGAGGCTCATTTTAAATCATCTTCTTGAAAATGTGAGTAGCCGTCACATCTCTTCTCAGAGATAAGCTGCCACCTTTCTAGCGAGTCTTTCTCTATGTATTTCTACAGTTTTATACATTTCACTCATTAATAGAAATTGTGTTTATTGTATCTCTGTATTTATGGTTATATCTCTGATATATCTTTGTTATATTATTGTCTCTCTTGCAATATCTCTGTATATTTCTGTGTTATATCTCCACTCTCATTTCATGCCGAAAATAATCTAGATCGGTGGTATCAAAGCAGGTTTCTCTTGATCATTATTTAGTGCATGTCCCCGATGAGGTCTGAGTATAGAAATCTGGGTATCGAGCTTGTCTCTCTTGAGGAAAATTACTCTTGCATGTGCAAGAAACCCTTTATGGTGGAAGAAAAGAAAAATGATGGAGCAAAAGATTATATTAATATGTTGCTTGAGCAAGCTCTCATGCGACATAGGGATGAAATGATGGAGAATTTTTCCCACATCCTTCAATGCCTGTCGATAACAACAGGAACATATTCATCAAGACACCACTTTGGAAGCACATTTCCTTTCAAGGTACAAATTAATTTTGATATTCCCATATTTGAATGACAGATAGATGAAGATGCCCTAGAAAAATGGTTAAATATTCTAGAAGGTTATTTCTCTATTCATAATTTCTCTAATAGGGAAAAGATCACTTTCACACTCCTTAAGGATCTCCCCCATGTCAAACATCGGTGGGAACTTACTGGGAGAAAATTCCCAAAGATAATTTTGGAATATATGGGGCCAAGACCACTTGGGATTTTTTTGTGGATGTGGTCAAGGAACAATATTACCATGTTGGAAACTATGATGACCAGTACATGAGATGGATCACACTACGAAAAGAGAGGGGCCAAGTAGTGATAGAGTTAACCAATACCTTATATACCTTATACACCAAGATGGGTATCAAAGACTTTGAGTGACATTTGGTTTTGAAATATCGTGGGGCTCTACATAGATACATCCAAGATGAAATGGATTTTCTGGACATCTCATCACTGGGTGTTGCTTATCAATATGTTGCTAAATTCAATAAGAAATTTAAGCACTAGAACAAACGGGAGTCCAGTTCCGCAAATGCACAACAACCAAAGCATGATAAAGATGATCCTAACAAAAAACCTTCCGACAACCAGTCCAAGTGACGAGAAAATAAGGGTAATGAAAATAAAAAGAAGGACAGTAGAAAGTGGTGTGATTTCCACAAAATCCCCGAGAACAAGACCAATTATTTTCACTCAAAACAATCATTGGTGGTCGATATCAAAGACAAGGAGCCAAACCCTGATTCAAAATTTGATTCAGAAAATAGTGGAAAAAGACAGATCATCGATGCAATCCCCATTGTTATTGTCATGACCGCAATAATTCAACTAGAAGAACCAAGAGATCCTGAAGAGGAGGAGCACCTTTTTAATTCATATATGTGGGTGAAGGGGACCCTGTTGCATTTTATTTTTGATAGTGGAAGCCATAAGAACCTCATCTCAACACAGGTCGTCAAACAACTGGGATTGTCGAAAAAACCACACCTGCAACAACCTAGTAGTGTCGATTGTCATATGGCATCCAACCCTTCAAGGATGAGGTATTATGTGATGTTTCCCCACTGGATGTCTGTGATGTTATTTTTTGGCAAACCTTATATGTGGAAGCGTCATGCTATTTATGAGTCTCAACCCCATAGTGTCATTGTTACTCTGGGGGGTCATATCTACAGGATACCAGAGGTAGTTCCAACTACTGTCCCACATAAACAGTGTTGCAAGGTAGCATCTCATACTACAAAATTTAGTGTCTTCACAGTATGTTCAAAAGGTGAACATAAGAACATTGCAACCATTGCAGCCTCAGTCCAAGCACCTTCTCTTTAGCAGAAACAGGTTGACAAGATTAAAGCAAAGCGCAAGGATTCCTTCTACACACAGTCATCTCATGTATCTAGACTTTTTAGAAAGGTCCAACCCTTCCAGCCATAGGTTCATGACAACCTTCAACAACATAAGCAACACAACTTCTCCAGAAAGGAAAGAAACTCATCAAGATGCAAATTCAACAAACGCTTTTCCCTCTTCCCAGGGAACTCAATGCAATGGAGACAATTTCTTCCTAATGAGGGAGGATTGATCTAGGTCCACCCACCTATTCCAACTAGCTCCAAACAGTCTTTTGGAAATTTACTATTTTTAGTAGTTTTTCGGTTCCTAAACTTTTGGGGCCATTTTGAGGGCCTAAATGAAGGTTTTTCAGGATTGAGCACCTCAATGATACACAAAGGCTCTCATTTATCCCCCAAAATGAATCTCCTCAATGGTACATTTCCAAAGAGCTATCGTGTGCCCCAAAAATAGATCGTATGCCAAAGTTACGCCCCGAGGAAGTTGATACACCAAACTACCCAAAATGGGGTCCACAAAACTATTGGATTTTCATCTTTTGGGGTTAGGGTTTTGGATTTTATTTATGTTAAAAAGGCCTTTAGAGCCTCATTGTAAATCTTATGATTTTGAATGTGATTAGTCTTCACATCTCTTCTTAGAGATAAGATGCCACCATTCTAGCAAGTCTTTCACTCTGTATTTCTACAGTTTTGTACATTTCACTCATTAATATAAATTGTGTATTATTGTATCTATTTTTTTTATTTATATATTTTTTATATGATTGGCTCTCTTGAAATATCTCTATATATTTCTGTGTTATGTTTCTGCTCTCATTTCGTGCCAAAAATAATCTGGATCAATGTCATT
>JASDQU010436411.1:68176-78568 GCA_032191745.1 Picea mariana | reverse complement strand
GACGATGTTCCTTTAAGGGGGAGGGAATTGTAACACCCTGTTTCCCCCAGTTTGTAAAAATAACTATAGTGGCCAAGAACTATGGAAAACTCAAAGATGTGAATGTTTGATTTGATGGGCCTTTGTATAAAATTTCGATGAATGTAAATTATGTTATGAATATGTGTTGCATGACTACTGGGAGGGGATGTGATAAAAGAGACCACGATGGCTAATGAGAGGTGGTGGAAGGGACCTGGAATAGTTGCATTAACTTCCACTGAGCCAGTACCGTACTGGTTTTTACTTGCTCAAAGACCAAAGCAATTCTCTGACCCTGGAATGGATTTCTCGTCAGATTGGTAGGTGGGGAGGCTCCTCAAGAGTTAATGAGGGGATGGGGGTGAACCGCCCATCTGTAAAAGCTCTCAGACCTGACCATGGACAGGGAACTTCACGCCACACGTAATCTTGCAGAGAAAAGGCAAGAGAGGAACTGTGGTAAAGGGTAGAGGGAGAGCGCGTGCGAAAGGTATCGTGGAAGAGAACCGAAGAAACTCTGGAAACACAAGGAGTTCTGAACATAGGAGAAGGAGAGTAACCTTCGTCCTGGATTATTTTTCTGTATCAGGAGAAGGAGAGTAACCTTCGTCCTTGACTTCTGTTGAACTGGAAGTAGGAGACTGAATCTCAAAGCATCGTGGTCTAGCTTGGGGGTTAGTGGTAAATCCGTTTGGAGTCACTGAGCCTACGGTTGGGTAGAAATGAGCACCCCTCCCAATAGTTGCATCACGCCTGGTGGATCTGATAAGTGTTTTATGCCTTGTATTTTGAATTGAATATCATGAATACATGCTCATGTTTATATGCCCATAATGATTTTTGTGTGGAATGATTGCCTGGTGTTTTAGACTGGAAATAATGGATGCATGTGTATACTTACATGCCATAGTTGGTTTCTGTACAAATTATTAAGTCTGGGGCATGAGTTCGTTCCACCAAGGATCATCTTGTTTGCTTGATTCGCGTAATATTCTAGGAAGGCTCCTCGAGAGTACTCTTCCTCGGGAATTACTCCATAAACCTTGGAACCATACTGAACCTTTACCCAGATACTCGACTAATATTAGGGACAATTTCCCAAGAACCGTCTAAAGGTTCATGCGATCCGGGTCTGGAAACCTTATGCAAGAAAGAGTAGCTCTCTAAGGCCTCAGAGTCGTGGGAGTTTAAAGATCTGAGAGGTTGAATTTCGTGATTCAAGCTCAGAAAGGATAGTGAGTCTGATTATCGAAAGAGAATACCCCATTGTTTGGTAGATAAATGGTCGAAATCCTTTCAGAAATACCCCAGGTCTGTCATGACCGATGGATCTAGAGGAGGAGCGCATGCGTTAACACCTTGACCCTTTCATCCTTCACAAGTAGCGATGGGATCCAGGACCGTAGATCCAAGGATATGTCGGAGCTCTATTGATTGTCGATCTTAACCTTTGCATAGGTAGGAGAGTGGACTCGACAATGTCCTGAAAGTCCCGAAGTATTCGGAACCGTCCATCCACACAGGACGCATGGCAGTCGAGTAGCATTTCACTGACTCGCGACTTGGAGTGGTCAAGGGTAAGACTGCATGAACTCACGATTCGCGAAATCGCGAACATGAACTTGGTCGTTGGATCCAAGCCACGGGAGAACCATTTGATCAGAAGCTCCGCGTGGTATCATGTATTTGGGGCTTGAAGGTTGAAAGAATCTCCTTTCAACTGTAGAAGTCGCAAAGTGCCGAGCATCGAGGGCTCGTGCTAACACATGGCACACCCGTCAGGTGGGGACCACATTGTTGACAGGTGGCGTAACAACAAGCGTCCAGTGAAAGGTGGGAGCGGGTGATAGGTGGTGGACACATGTCACCTGAGAAAGAGTCAACCCATTGTTGACTTATCATGGTTTGGGGTTTTGCAGGATGAAGAAATTTCCCCTTGATCACTAAGGTCGTGAAACACCGAGAGTCGAGGTCTCGTGTGACGGGTGGCAACGACACAGCTCGTAAGCAGAGTACGGTGGAGGAGACAAGTGGCATGTACGCGTCGCTTGGCAGAGTCCACGTAATGTTGAACTCTCGCGTCTCAAGGATTCGCAAAGGAGGAGCATAAGGGCTCAACACTCCAACTAGCGAAGTCGCGAGTTACGAGTAGTGCTAGTGTTTAGCCTAGCCTATGGTTATATGTAGCAGGCACTAGTGAGGAGGGAGCCATACCTGTATCGCATCTCAGGTATCGGCGTTTGGTGAAAGAGGAGTCGAGAGCCTTGACTCCCAACTCGCGAGTTGTGAAAGGTGCTTGCGCTAAGGCCAGGTTGTGGTCGCTTGGAGGAGGATAAGGGAAGGGATCCTTTGTGCTAGGCCCCATAGAAATTTGGAGATTCTGTCCCTCGAAGAAAAAGATGAAAAATCTAGGCTGGCATAGTGGGTATGTGACAAGCAGCCTCTCCATATGACTGTGGATCTGAAGACTGAACCAAGAAAATATGCTTGGGTAGCATCGGTTTAGTGGAAGCGAGTGCAAGAGGAGGCTCCTTAAAATCAGATCGAGTCCTCTTAGTATCAGTTGGATCCCTAACAGTATCTCCTACATCTTGAAGAGTAGTCTTTGCCCACTTGGGCCTCTGCTCTGGCTCTAAATCTGCATCTGCATGCATTGACTCTACATCTGACTGTACTGACTTTGTATCTAGATCATCTGAATCCTTTGAATCAGAACTCTCATTTGAAGAACAGTCGGCATGTGCATGCTCATCATCTCTTACGGGTGGAAGAAAAAAAGTTTCTGCATGCGGCTGCTGAAGCACATGAGAGACACTTTCCTGCAATTGGACATGTTTATTAATGATGAGTCGGTCTGAGGAAATATCAATGAGTCTGTATCCCTTCACATCGTCGGGGTATCCAACAAAGATACACTCTGTGCTCTACGGATCAAGTTTCTTCCTCATCTCAAAGGAAATCTTGGCCCATGCACTTGAACCGAAAATACGGACATAGGTCACTTCCGGTTTGAGGTTACTCCAAGCCTCATCATGGGTCTTATCCTTGACAAATCTATGGGGAGATATGTTTTGGATGTAGGTTGCACAATTAAGTGCTTCAGCCCATAATCTCTGTGGAAGCGACTTTGCATGTAGCATGCAAGATGCCATCTCTTTTAGGGATCTATTTTTCCTCTCAGCAACTCTGTTTTGTTGCGAAGTATAAGGAACCATGTGTTGCAACTGAATCTCGACCTCATGACAGATATTTTGTATATCACGGTTGGCATACTCTCCCCCATTGTCTGTTCGAAGGAATTTTATTTTCTTTCCTGACTCTGTCTCAACAAGGGCTTTGAAATCTTTGAGGTGTTGAAAGACCTCTGATTTTTTCCTGAGAAAGAAAATTCATGTGAAGCGTGAGAAATCATCAACAAAAATGAGCACATACCTTTCTTTACTCATTGATGGATGCGGAAAAGGGCCCATGAGGTCACTATGGATTAGATCTAATAGAAATGAAGTATTTTGAGACTTTCCTTTGTCAAATTTCTCTTGAGGGTGTTTTCCAAGAACCCATCCCTCACAAATTCCTTTGGAGAAGTGAATGTCAGGTAGACCATCAACCATTCCCTTCTTGCTAATTTGTTGCATATATCTGAAATTTAAATGCCCGAACCTTTCATGCCATATCCTACTGCTTTCATCAACATGGGTTCAATAAATTCAAAAAATGTGTAGAGTCTGGATTGATGATTTACCTCACCAATAAAAACCCTGGAATTGGTTTTCTTGTCATAGATATCCACTGCATTAGGTGTGAATATGAATCTATTTCCAGTGCCATATTTTTTCATCTAATACATAGAGAGAAGATTGACGGAAATTTTGGGAACATGTAGCACATTCTCCAAGCTTCCGATTGTGAGTTCAATTCTTCCTTTATCGGTGAGCTCGATTGGAGAGTTTTCCCCCATCAGAATAGGAGGACCTTTGCATGCATCCAATGAAGAGTAGACTTCTTTTGTGGCTTCCATATGGTGTGATGCACTTGAATATATGATCCAAGCATCGAGAGAGGAGTTGATGACAATCAAAGCATGGCTAGAATTGTCTTTCTTAGGATTCTAATCTTTTGGCTTCTTCTTCTTGGCAACCTCAGGGATGTGATGTCCAAGGTTGTTTTATTGAAATATTTGGGCCATTTGATCTATTTTTTTTTTCTGCATACATGCGGATTCCGGATGGAATCATTTATGGTAGTAGGATTTCTCCCCTTTTCTTCCCTTTCCACCTTTGGATTTGGAGGCACTGTTGAAGGGTTTTGAGTACCCTTCCTTCTTTAGATTTGCATGTGCCTTCCTTTTGTCTTTGTCTTTAGATTTCTGATTTTGATGAGCTCTACCAACATGCACAGTAAGTGCATGCGCCTTTGGGAATTTGTTTTTTCCCATGTTGATAAGCTTGTTCTGCTCTTGTGTAGAGATTCAATAAAGACCTCAAGAGAGGGCATCTTCCAGGTGACTCTAGAGGTGAGCCTATCTGAATGAAATGTGAACAAACACTGAGTATTCTAGACCAATTTTGGAGAGAATGGTGAGAACCATTTGTTTCTCCTCCTTAGATTTATCAACCCCACAAGCCTTGAGTTGTGACAACAAGTCTTTATATTTGGTAAAGAAATATTGGAGATTGTCGAAGGTTTTTGGATCCAATGTGAGCAATTCCACCTTGATCATGTCTCCCCTTATCTCGTCCTATTTTTCAAAAATCCCTTCCATGGTGGGCCAGGCTTCATTGGGGGTTTTACAGGAGGATATGTGAAAGAGGTATTCAGGAGAAATGAGACTGCAAATAGTTCCAAACGCTTCATCTATTTGATTTAGATACTTGGATTTTTCTATGGTTGATGTGGGTTCAACCTCTGTGTCCATGGTTAACCTATATAATCCTCTTCCTTGAAGATGCACTATCATCTTCTCCTTCCATGCAAAGAAATTGTACTGTGTAAGAATGAATTCTTTTGGAAATTCCATTTTTTCGTTGTCTTCAATCTTCGGTACCTGCAAAAAGAATCTGGTCTGTCTTTTCCTAGAAATCTATTGGCTCTGATACCATGTAAATGTGTTGAACCTACACAGAAAATATCTATCTAGCAAATGACATACATAGTTTGCAGAGAAAATATGAGAAAAGAGAAACATGAGAGAAAGAATGGAAGAATTCTCATTAACCAAATGAATGAATGATAATTTACACATGATATACTCTTTATAACTCAACTAATGCACATTGGAGAAGAAGCCAATGTGCCATAGTGGTGGTCTGTAGTGATATGGACACACACCAACAGTTACGAGAGTAAACTGCCACCTAGTTTAGTCTCTCGAGAAGTTACGGGAGTGAACTGCCACCTAGTCTGAGTTAACTAGTCTCTAAGTCTTTAGTTGACTGACTGAAATGGAGTGAAGTGAGGAGGAGATCAGGGAATCATGAGTAATGTGCTAGTTGGGTGATAATCTCAAGGACAATGCACATTAGCTGGTGATGATCCCAATGTGGCATCTAGACTCCACTCAACTGATCAAACTGAAGTGTGAACTAAAGAGAATATTATCCCTAAACTATAGAAGATTGAATAATGACTAATAAACATAGGGAAAACCTTAGGAAAAATAAATCCTAGGTGTGTGTGAAGTATCTCCAACACAAACATAGATTTTTTCATAAGAAAATGAAAAAATTGTTCATGTGAGGAATCAGTGTTTCTTTTTCCTTCCCCTTGAACTCTTGTCCCAACATTACTTTGAAATCATCCACAGGATCAATGGTGAAACTTGTCTTTCCACACCAGTCACCAAGTTTCAACAAGATGTCCTTATCCACACCAATTAATCTCTCCACGTCTGCGTTGACTGTATTGAAGGTTGTCCATGTTGGTTCAGGCTGCAACTGAAGCCTTTGCACCTTGTATTCCCTCAATAAGTTATGATTCACCCCACTGTCCACCATGGCTAACATGAACTTACCATTGAGTTCAACTTGCACATAGCAAAGTTTCATCTCATCTTACTTTTGGCTCTTCATGGATTCACCCTCCATGACAACGTTCAAGAACTAAAAGACTCTAATATATGGGTTTTCTACCTTCTCCAAAGCATTCAAGTTCTATTTCAATGGACAATTCTTCACATAATTCTCCTTGGCACAAATCCAACATAAAATCATCTTCTTCTCTTTTGTTGAGTTAGTTTGCTTAGCATTGTCTTTGCTACCCTTGGACGTATTTGTCTTTCCTTTTCCCTTCCTCTTCCCCTTCCCTTGTTGTTGTTTATCGCCTTTGGAATCCTTACTATTCCTAGGAAATTTCTTGGTTTGACCCTGAAATTCCAACAATTTGTCCTCTATGGTGATCGTTGTTGCAAACGTCTGCACGTTTTGTCGTCATAGCTCACTTTGTGCCCACGGTTCTAGACCATTCATGAAGTGGAAAAGTTTTTCTTCTTTTGACATGTCTTTGATCTCCAACATGAGCCCCATGAACTCCTTGACGTAGGCTTGGATCTTACCAATGTGCTTGAGAGCCAACAACGTATTCCTTGTAATCCATGCTTGGTTCCCTGGACCAAACTGTGCCTTCAAGGATACCTTCATCTCTTCCCAATTTTCGATCTTCTCAACGATTCTTCTAGC
This sequence comes from Picea mariana, assembly GCA_032191745.1. Classification (NCBI taxonomy): domain Eukaryota; kingdom Viridiplantae; phylum Streptophyta; class Pinopsida; order Pinales; family Pinaceae; genus Picea; species Picea mariana. Next base: position 71,873 of record JASDQU010436411.1, on the reverse strand, counting down.
TGCTAAGTCTTCCACTCAGTTCCTCCACCAAAGCTTAGTAGTTTATGTCAAGAACATCGTTGCATCATTCACCTTGGCTTCATTCGAACTTCCGTTCAACTACTCCAAGTACTTCTCAAAGTCCCAACATAAGTTTCCCAACAACTTAGCATTGTGAGTACCGTCAAATGGCTTAGGTTCCTTTATCTTCATCCTCATTGGCATGACAATAGAGCTATGTCCATTAGCCAAAGCTTGTTTCAACAATGTGATGGTGTTGTCTTGGTCCTTCAACCTCTGTGTGACTGCGAAAAGTGCGTCCTCTACTACCTTGAGTCTATCTTGAATTTCGTTGGTCATCATATCTATAGTTGATTGGCACTCATGAACAACTTCATTAAACCCACGCTTCATCTCTCCCATCTTAGTTTCCACCTGGTCAACCTTCTCACCATGTTGGCACAATGCGCTCGTCACTTGCTCGACTGTCCTCTCCAAGATAACGAGTCAGTCATTCATTTTTTTTGTCTTGGGTTCCCTCTCGGTGTTAATACCGTTAGCCATGGATGGCCCTCCAAGTATCTTCACTTTACTTGCAAAGGGTTTGTCCAAGGAACCCAAGAGTTTGTCTCAAGAATTCTTCAAAATTTTGCCATCAACTTTATGGTTACTTTTGTGATCGGGTCTGAGACAAGTTCTACGACAGTCTTGTGTTCATATCCTTTTCCCAAGTGTACTGTTCAGCCATAGAAATCTGGGCTTGGTCTACTCAAGGAGTGCGCTTAGGCTTGCTTGCAACTCACGACTTCATCTGCAACTTGGCCCTGTCAAAACCCACCAAATCTGCACTCAGGTTGCCTCAACCCACCAAGTTTGCACTCAAGTTGCCTCTGTAACGGGTTAGTCCATTGAACCCTCACCAATCCTATGCCCAGATTGTCTCACCAACAAGTGCGCCTCTCGCTCACAACTGATCTGACTGCAGTAGTGGTGAAGAGCATCGAGCTGTTTTTCAAGTTAGCTCTGATACCACCAGTCACGAAGGTGACAATGTGATGAAGAGCTCACCAAACTCTCTTTCAAGTCTGCTTTGATACCGCCTGTTATGACCCCACATTACCCCTGAATAGATCTTACAATCATCCACGTCCAGAGGGCGTACGACACCTCAACGATTCTTACTTGGTTTCTTGGCACACCAAGAATACTTCTCCCGAACTACTCCTCTTCACCTAGATCATACCCATATTACATTCGATGCCACTGACGAGTCACACTCCTAGTCTAGTGCAACTCTTGCTTACTTAGACAATTGTTAACATTGTTTAACACTTAGTCTTATTTAAGCATGCATCCATGAACATGAGAATCCAAGAGAACAATTGTGGAACAAACAAAGACAAACAAAAAAGTAGTGTGGATGGCACAAACTGTGTCTGACACCCGACTAATTCTTTGTTATTGTGAAACAGTTACAATATGAGCACTACTAGGTTGGTTTACAATTTGATAGAGTTAAACAACTCGCTTCACCTCATCAAGACCCTCATGAACAAATTCGTCATACCAAGACTCTTTGTTGCAACCTTCTTTGCAACCACCTGTGGTGCACCTCAGATGTGCCCACAACCGTAGACTTGTTGTCCATTCCTTACCGCAGACTTTCACTAAGCTAACACAGATTCCAATTTTGCCTCACACATGCCTCCATAGACCTTCATTTTACAAACTTTCCCAAACCCTCCAAAGAGTCCAACTCTTGGTTACTTGTCTTCCATCTTGGCAACTCTACCTCATACTTGCTCTCCAAAAATTCTCTATGCCTTCCTTTGGTGGTGCACCCTTGCTTTTATATGGATTCCAAGAGTCACTTATGCGAAACGTCATGTATCTTGGGTGCATCGTGTCCCTCCATGAACCCACACTCAACTAACTTGTTGCACCCTCTCCATGGACCCGATGCACCCCCTCTGTGGATCCGGTGTGCCTATCTAAGCCCGCATGCCCATCAATTGTTCATCTCTTGGACCGATGCACGCCCCTTGTCTTGTGTGCTCTCTTGTGTCGATCATCGTGACTCCTTGTGGGTGTGTCGATGGGGTCGTCCAACCTCTCCGGTGCACCCATGTTGCSAGGGCAGACAGGTCCACTCCTTGCATATGCTCCCAAGTTACCCCATCCTTGCCCAGACACAACCCAAGTCTCTATCAATCGTTCTAAGGCAAGATACCATTTTATAATTTTTTTAATAAAAGTAACTATAAAACTATGTTTGCATGACAATTAATTTCATAAAATATCATGATTAAAAATAATAGCAAAAAATTAATAAAATCTAGTAATTTAGGAAAAGAATGTTAACACKCTGTTAATAAATAATAATAACAATTGTATATTAAAAAATCACATTCATTACAATTAGTTTAAAAAATAACTTATAGATTAATTCAATTGATTAATTTATTGGTACATAATAGATAAAACAAATTGAAATAATATTTTTATACTTAAAAACATTTTGTAAATCGATCGATAAATCCACTTCAATTATTTATTGGAAACCATGAATGAGTAATTTGTGATGGGATTTGACTGCCTCCAACATGAACAAATTACAGTGGGATAATAAAACAGTTGTAGCAGAATTCAACAAAACCAAATTACAAAGAAACAATATGATTAACAGTTGAACAAAACCAGATTATAAAGAAGYKACAAAACTAAATTATAAATTATAAAGAAGTAATTTGATTAACAGTGGAAGAAAACCAAATTATAAAGAAATAATATGATTAACAGTTGAACAAAACAAAATTATAAAGCAGTAATATGATTAACAGTTCACGATGTAGTGAAAATTTAGGGAAAAATTGCAATTTAGAAAATCAATATTCAGATCTGAAAACTCTGTTCGTCACTCCTGAATGACTTTGGCCTTCAACACATTTGCCACAGTTTCCAGATTTTTGCAGGAAGTTCTTCCTTTCTTTGCTGCCATCTGTACAACATCTCTCAGTCTCTCTGCCGCCCTTCTCCATCTCCTCCCCTTCCATCAATCTCCTCATTTTTTCTGCTATTTCTTCCCTGCCAATAACCTTATCATTATCGTTGCTCTTCAATCTCAGTCCAATCTTCCATTCAATGGCTAACAGTTTGCAGTTGGTGTATTGGTCACCCCCCAGAGGGAAACCCAGCAGGGGGATGCCCGAGGATATCGGGGATAACAGGCCTCAGTGATGATTTTATGCCACGATTGTGTGAAAACAAATGTGATGGAAATGCCCATGAAGGCGAGCTTCTTTGCGAGCTGCATCATGGGATTGATATGCCCTTGCCCAGGCATGGGCACAACTATGGCGTGGACGCCACCGTTGCTTATGCACTCCATAGCCAGGCTATTAATTCCTTTCTCGATTCAATGTTTTGCATATGTTTATTAACGTCTCACAGAGCTATTGTATATATTAGTGGGGTTTATTAACGTCTCAGAGCCGTGTTGAACAAAAATTTCTATGTACTCTAAACTTGTTACTCAACTTTAGCGAAGATTTGTAAACGTGTTCACCATATTTGACAGAATGCATTTTGGAGTTCTGTAATCGCCCTTCAAACAGCCCCGTCCATTAGTCCTGCAGTCTGACTGAATTCGCCCATGAAAATGTAATTTTGACAGTAAAAAATGTAATTTCGGTAATGAAAACATGTAAATTCTGTGATG
>JASDQU010436411.1:40721-54421 GCA_032191745.1 Picea mariana | reverse complement strand
CTTCCATAAAAGAACATTTATGGAAGGTGGCTTCTGTAAATGCACATATACAGAAGCACTTTCATATATGCGCATATATAAAAGTCGCATATACAAAATTCAACTTTCGTATGTGCGCATATAAGAAAATCAGTCACTTCCATACATTGCATATATGGAAGCACTTCTGTAAATGCATATATACAGAAATCAACCACTTTTGTATATGTGCATATATCAAAGCACTTCCAAAAATGTTCATATATGAAAGAACTTCTCTATATGTGCATATACATAAGCATTTCCATAGACGCAACTTCCGTAAATGCACATAACTTCCATATCTATAGAAGTCGTATTTATGGAAAGTGGCTTCCGTAAATGTGCATATATGACAGGTGGTTTCGATAAATGCGCATATAGAAATAACATTTATAGAAGTCAGCTTCCATAAATGTGCATTTACGGAAGTGCATATAAATGTGAATATATTGAAGCCCTTTCGTAAATGTGCATTTACATAAGCTAACTTCTATATATGTGACATAGATGCACATTTATGGAAAGTGAATTTTGTAAATGTGTATATATGCCACATATATATAAGTCAACTTCTGTAAATGTGCATTCACGAAAGTGCTTCCATATATGCACATTTATGGAAAGTAGCTTTTGTAAATGCGCATTTACGAAAATGCTTCCATATATGCACATTTATGGAAAGTGACTTCCGTAAATGCTTATATATGTAAGCACTTCCGTAAATACGTATATACAAAAACTAAGCACTTTTGTGTATTCACATATATGGAAGATGACTTCTGTATATGTGCATATATGGAAGCCACATATATAGAAGTCAACTTCCATATATGCATATATATGGAAGTTGGTCACTCCATTATATGGACATATATGAAACCCGTATGTATGGATCAGTTTCCATAAATGTGCATATATGGAAGCCAGCTTCCATAAGTGCGCATATATGGAAGCCAGCTTCCATAAATGTGCATATATGGAAGTTCTTTTGTATATGTTCATTTATGGAAGCCGCTTTCCATAAATTCACATACACTAAAGTCATTTGGGAAAGTCCACCACCTCTGTAAATTTATGTAAGTGAGCTTCCATACATATATGTTCATACACAAAAATGCTAGTGTTTACAGAAAGTGGCTACAGTATATGCACATTTATGGAATCATATATGCCCATATAAATGAGACATCATTAATAGAAACTATGTAATTATTGAAAGAGTGTTAATAGTATAAATATAAGGTTGTTAATAAAAGTGATAATTATTAGTCTTTTCAAACTTTAATAGAATTATTACTATGTGTTAAACTGCAATTGAAATTTTGATCAGCCTCTCTGGTTAAGCTTCGCTAGGTTTCTTAATAAAATTTTGAGCTTCGAAGCTAGTGTTTGACAGTTACAGTCTCAACAGAGTACAAAATGGTTACCAAAGGGGGTGAGAATGGCACCCCATCATACAAATAGGTAGTGGTGGACAGGGGGAAAGGCCCACGAGGCGTTGGTTTCAAAGAACCACTGATGAGCACCTCGGGATCTGGATCGGAAAAGAAACAAGAGAGAAACCATGAAAAAAGGGATCGCGTGGGGGAGGAAACCAGAGAAACCCATAAGGTTGCGTAGGAACTAGCGAACCCTAGTGGGGTAGATGGGCGCAACCCATGCAAACCTAAAAAAACAATGATACCCAAGGTTATACTGGAAGACCCACAAATGCAACTCTAGCAGGACCAAATTAAGACGCATGCACTAATATGCAAGTTCATGGGGTTGTGGCCCACAGAAAGAACATTACGTAACTAGATAAAATATCAATGGAAGCCAAGTGGAGAAGTGAAACTCCACCTGGGTTCGAAAGGATTCTTTATAGCAGTCTTCATGAACCTAGAGGACAGGGATAATTTTTTTGAGGGGGGCCATATTTCCATGCCTCAACAGGGTTGTACATGCAGCCGTGGAAGGAAATTTTTTTGAGGGGGGCCATATTTCCATGCCTCAGCAGGGTTGTACATGCAGCCGTGGAAGGAAAAATTCTCCCGAAAGAAAGAAACATTTAAAAATGTCCCAGTCTGGTTGAGATTTTACTCCTTATCGCTAGACTACTAGTTGTCGTCCACCTTCGAAGAAATCGGGAAAAAACTTGGAAAATATGTTAAGACATCAGAAGCAACCCTAAAAGGGAGATATACATCCTATGCAAGAATCTGCATAAAGATGGATATGTCGGGGGCACTCCCATAAGCCATAAGCCTGGAATTCAGGGATGAGGAATGGATACAAAGCATTGATTACGAGTAGATCCCATTTAGATGCAGAAGATGCCATGAACATGGACACTTAATCAGAGAATGTCTTCTCAATAAAAAACAAGAAACATAAAACACCAAAGCACAACAAGATGAACACAGGTTTATAAAACTGAACCACAAAAATAGAGCAAGCCAAAAACCAAGCAAAGCCCCAACATAAAGCAATTCGGAAGCTAGGACTAGACCAGAAGGCCGGGACAGGGCTAACCAAGGGGAAGAAGGAGGAAATGAAAAGAAAAAAGATAGAGTCATTAGGGAACAATAAACTCAACTGATATTTCAGGAATAAGAGAGAACAGGGAGGTAGCGCAAGTCCTATGTCAAGAGGAATCAAAGACGCCAATACCCCAATGCAAGAGGAAGACAGAGATTCAGATATGACACCAAGAGAGGTAGGCACGAAAGATCATGATTTCAAAGACATTGTGGAAAGGGAAGGCATAGATCTCCCGAACATCTTGGAGCAATGGAAAAAGTAGGGAGTGGACAATGTGCCAGCGGAGCAACTAGATCGTATCCAATACCTTTTCCTTCTAAGGGAGGAAGAAAAATCCATAAGGATCAAGCGTACGCATGGCGATATAGGACACATGGGAATCAAAGCAGGCGAGGGAAACCCATAACATTCACCCAAGTAGACAAGGTGGAAGAAAGGCAGGAAATCAAACAGCGTAGCCCTACAAGAACTAGGAGCCCTGCTGATAAATTTAGGTAAGATAAAAAAAATATTTCCCAACTCCCCCCGGTATGTTTAAATGAAGATTATCACATGGAATACAAGAGGCCTAAACATCCCACAAAAGAAAAGAATACTTAAAAATATACTGAGGAAGGAACAACCTGACCTCTATTTCATTCAAGAGACAAAATGCACTGTATACAGAATGGAAACACCTGTGGGTTCTCTTACCCGATCTCCCGCTCAACTTCTAGAACTTAAAGGCTCTAATGGCGATTGGAAATTCCATTGGTCGTTTTATTGGTGTGGATGAGCAAACAATTGGAGCCCAGACAAAAATTTGGGTAGGATTTTAGTTGAGGTGGACATTCACTCAGGGTTGTTGAAGACCCTTGACATTCAGTGGAGAGACCAATTGTTTTCAAAAAGGCTGGATTATCCGAGCCTACCCTTTCACTGCACTTTGTGCCATAACACTGGACACTTGAAAAAATCTTCTCCGGGCATGGTGGATGAGGAGTTGTCGGAATTTTCTTGCCTTCGAAAGTTTCCTAGATGTGATTTTCCTGCCGTGGACTCCATTGTTCGCGATTTCCCTATGTTTGGGACGTAAAACTATCCACCTACATCGAAATCCAATACTCTTAGAGGTAAGCTCAGATCCTTTTGTCCTATTTTGTATCATTCTCTGACCTCTCTCGAAAAGATCATTATGGATGCTACTTGTCTGGAGTTTGTCCAGAAAGGACAACCCTGTTTACATGTTCCGACTTCTAAGTTAGACTCTTTGGGATTGGGTTTCAGAGATCCTAGTCACTCAGGGGCTATGGCTCAGGTGGTTAACCCTCGTTTTTCTCCTTCTCGGGAAGGGTCTAGGATGAATTATTCAGTTTGTAGTAGCATTCTTAGGTCGGGCCCTCACACTGATGGTTCTACTGAACACTTGGAGGATCTTCCTTCTGAGACTGAGGAGGGGGTTAAGGAAACTGTTATACTCTTGGGTTTTAGAGAGGAGGAACTAGATGACTTTTCATTGGTGGAGACACTAGATACTTTGGTGCCTCTTCTTCGTGAGGCGGGGGCTCCTACTCCCCTCGTCACCTTCCAGGGAAATATTGTTATTACTTCACCTTCATCTACTGATCTTTCCTTCATTCCGGGGAAAGGTAGTGGGGGGTTGGGCCCAACTATGCTTGGTCTAGAGGCTTGGGCTTTGAGACCTTTCTCATTAAGACGAGGAGTTCCCGTAAGAAATCCACTGTCTTCGTTGTTACACTTGAGTCTAATACTTCTACTATTTCTGACACTGGGGCGCTTAGAGGATTAAAAGCATTGCACAGGATAAAATATGATCCTACTCCCGTTAAACGTCAGAGGGGTGGGAGGATCCCTAAAATATTCCTCCATGCGTAGATTACTCACAAAAGTCAAACCCGATATTATTCTTTTACAAGAGACACTTGTTGCTGAGGACAAGGCTCGACTGTTTATGCAAAAAAAATTCCCAAGTTGGTTTATGTGTGTTGTCAGTTTGGTACGTACCTTGGAAGGTCTCTTGGTGACTTGGGACCCTAACAAGTTTACCCTGGACCCTACACTTTGTGGTGAGGTCATTTTAGTTTCAGGATTTAATCTAGAAAATAATAGAACTGTAAATTTTCTGAAAGTGTATGGTCCATGTTGTAATGTCCCCAAGGCCGAGCCCAGTTGTAAATCTTGTTTACGAAATGAGTTGTAAAATTTTTTTATAGGATAGTGAGCCAAGTTTATATAAGCTGGTGGGCTTATGTGATTTTTAGGCCAGAGAGCCTAAGGGTTGAAGGCCAAGAACCTAATTTTGTACATGTATCAATGCAGAACATTAATAAAATATAAACACCGTCGCGTGCAGACCGACCACGATGAATGAGTGACGGGGGACTAAGATTCCACAGAGTGGGAAAGGGATTAGGGGCTGGAAGGTGGGAAAAGGGGCTAAGTGTTGAGCCTAGGGGGCTAAGACTAGGGGATTAAGTCCTTGGGAATAATATTTTAATATTATTTCAAAAAGACCATGTGAATAATATGTTTTTATCCTAAATTCTTTTGGAATGACATGTGACTTCCAAATGGTGGGAGGAATGCACGCTGATGGAAGCATGCAACTTCATGGGTGACAAGTGTCAACCCAAGCCCATGCAAATAAAACAACCGAGATGAGTCGTGGGAGGAGTCCTCCTCCATTCTACCCGACCGTCTGATCGTGAACCGGTCTGATCGCTGTAGGAGACCTCGTTCATCTTTTGAACCGTACATCCCCTGAACTAGAAGCCTATGTTGATTTCGGGAAAAAGTCTGTGGTTGTTCTGGAAAGCCGGTACACCCCTTCTCTGTTCTAAACCGTGGAGTCTGAATCGACCCCTGCGTGGACAACTCGCCATGCATCACTGAGAATCCAGAGTGTGAGTCTATCCCGTGTTGCTAGATTGAGAAAATGGAAGTGTCTCGTCCCTGCTAAGCCTGGTGGGGTGTTCGTGTCTGGATTCCCGTTGATTGTGGTGGACGTGTAGTGTTTTAACCTGTGTGGCTTGTTGTCCAGTTTGTACAACACTCTCTCCAAGTGAGAGAGGCAGTTGAAGTTGGAAGAACAGGTTGCTGGGCCTGTGAGCGACTCTCTCCAGGTGAGAGAGTGTGCAGAGGAAGGAGAGAACTTATGGAAGGAACCTTGTAGCTGCCACAGAGCTCGGAGACTTCCGGTCCGGTATGTTGCTGAAACCCAAGGCAAGGGAGGTTAGCAGCTGAAGGACTGTTTAGGTGATAGAGAAGGTATATACTCCTAGGGTGGAACAGGCATGTGGGGAAGGAGAGTCTGTGGGTAGTGAGTATGAGTGGTTCCTGGGAGAAAATTCCTTCCTTGTGACTGTGTGTTTTCCCTGTAACCTCAGCCTAGCCTAGGATTCTTTGCCTTAGGGGTGGAGCTTAGTCCAAGCTTGGGGGTGACCCACTGCTGAGCTTGATGAACAATGTGGTCTAAGGCTGGGAGGTTCGTGGAAAGCCTACACCTGGTTGGTGGAATTACAACCATTTCAAAGATAAGTACCAGATGATGTTTTAATTACTTTTCTGAATATCTGTGTATTTATATTTATCATGTATTCTGCTATGCATACGAATTAATGTTAAAGCCATTGATTATTTATAATAGCAGTAATTCTTATGGTTACTCTGAGTTTAAATGTGTTTCATTTGCTTAAATGCATGTCTTATATATAGAATTAAGTATGAGACTGTTATTCCATGAAGTAGCGCCTGCTCGGTCCAGAATGGGGGCGTTACAGTTTGGTATCAGAGCGTTACAGTACAAAAGGGTGTTACAGTTTGGTATCAGAGCGTTACAGTACAAAAGGGTGTTACAGTTTGGTATCAGAGCCAAGGTTTCGACGCTGAGCCTAGATGGGCCAGTTGAGTGGTCTTTGGACCAAGGGTTCGAGAAGAAATTGTGTATGGAGGACCAATTTCAGACCTTTGAATGCTTCTGAGTGTCAAGGAGTTACTTGACCATGTTATCAGCTCAGGAGGTGTAGCAGTGTTATGAAAGCATAGCCGGGGTGGCATCTGTCCACAGGGAGAGAGGACTCCACACCAGAAGTGTTGGAGCCGTAGGATTTGTTCGGGGAAAGGGAGAACCCTCGTGACTGTCATATCTAGAAAACGTGCACAGGGTTTAAAAAAACCCTTTCGAGTTGCACAGGAACGTGGAAATCGCGATACGCGAAATCCCGAATTCGTCGGGACTGTCCATCGAGGGGACACGTGGCTACTAGACGACATTTCAGCACCCGGGAAACCAAAGGGGAAGAACCTTGTTTTCGCAAGTCGCAAAATAGCGAAACCCGAAATTCTGAAATGATCTACACTATAGATCATAAGAGAGGAACTTGACCGTTGGATCAAGTGGAAGAGTAGACAGTAATTTCGGAATTTCGGTAAACAGAAGTTCGAGATGTGTGGATGCATGAACTCCCAATGCCCGAAACCCCGAAACGCCGAAAAGATCTGCATCGTAGATATGAGAGAAGTCTAACCGTTGGATTGCCTTGGAATGGACGTGGACACATGGGTGTGTACCACATGCCAGTGAGTCGAGAAGACAAGCGAGAATGGTGGGACCCGATAATGTCACTGAAGGTGACGTGGACCCTTCTGAATGTACCACGCTCCACCGTGGTTAAGGGCGACAACTGTGCTGTGGGCCCGAAGAGTAAAGTAAATTGGAATTTCGAAATTTGGGAGTTGGAGTGACATGGGTTGGAAGTCACTGCATCGTGAACTCCCGAGTACTGAAGACCCAAAAACCCGAAGTGCCGAGTCCCAAAATCCCTATCAGGGTTGGCAACAACTGTGCTGTGGGCCCAAGGGAAGAGAGGTTGGAAGTTTGGGAGTCGGGAGTTGAAGAGGGAAGCGAGTGCAAGAATCTTCGGGGACCAAAAACCCCGAAACTCAAAACATCGAAGTTCCGAAATCCTGAAATTTTCGAAGGACATAAGAATTGTTGAGAATTTAACTGTTGGATCCTCGTGGACAAAAACGCCGAAAACTGAAGTCCTGAATTCCCGAAAATTTGCAGAGCCAAGCAGGGCTCAAAAAACTTAGTGAATTTGAAACTTTTTCTTTTTCACATTGGTTAATGAATGTTGTGGTTTTTATTATGGGATAAGGCCTGACAAACTCCGGTTGACTGCACGTTGTGTGTGCAGAGTTCAATGGGTGTCAGTACAGCCGAGTATACAAATGGAAGAGTTATAGATTGCCTTCGAAGAAGAGGATGGAAGGGTAGGAAGGGATGTCAACTTGGGAATCGAAGGATCAAACTCTAATGGGCACGGAAAAGAGATGGATAAGGAAGGACATATGATGAAACTCATTGAAAGATTGTAGAAAGATGCCCAGGCTCGCCGAGCTAATAATAAAAAGCTCATGAAAGTCAGGGATAGGTAGGGTCAATTCAACTTAAGGATGTTGAAGAGTCTGGAAAGAATAGAAAATAAATTGGAAAAGGAGAGTGACTCAAGTAAGACAGAGAGTCGCAGGACCCATGAGAGGAAAAGAAGATCAAGGAGTGTCAGCAGACATCGTCGTCACTCCCCAAAGAATTCCAGTAGGGAAGCACACAGTAGTTCAAGCTCATCTCCTACCAGAAAGCACCGAAGATCTGGAGTGGATGAATTGAAAGGGGAGATGAATAAGATCAAGCCTCCAATGTTCAATGGAGAACATAAAAAGGAGGAAGATACTGAAACATGGTTGCTTGACATGAGGAAATATTTCCAACTGCAGAATTATTCCTCTCATGCAGAAGGAAGAATTGCGATGTATCAACTAAAATGAAAAGCATCCATGTGGTAGGATCAATTTGTGCAGGTGCAACACATTAGAGAGAAAGATGTCACTTGGAAGGAGTTCAAGGGGTATTTCGAGAAGAAATACCTGACTAAAAGATACTATGACAGAAAGATGAAGGAGTTCTTCGAACTCAAGATAGGCAACATGACCATTGATGAATATGAACGAAGGTTTTTGGAATTACTGAAGTATGTTCCATTCATCAAAGATGAGGCTGTCAAGATTCAGAGATATCTGAGTGGACTGCCACCTTCCATTAGTGACAAGATTCAATATGATGATCCCAAGACTATGGAAGAAACAATAAGAAGGGCAAAATGCTTGTATGGACAACAAAGAGAAAGGCCTACTTTTCGGAAGGCTTGGGATGATCAGAAGAAGTTTAGCAAAGAGCAGAGGCTGAAGGGAAACAAGCCTCCCTTTTTCAGAAACAATCCTCATGGACAGTCATCTTTTAGAGAGCCCAGAAAGGCTGAAATGAGTGAACAAATGCCCAGATCGCCACCTATGGAGTGTTGGGGCTGTAAAAGAAACCATAGGTACCAAGATTTCCCCCACAGAAAAGATAAAGTGAGAACCGTCCACAATGTTCAGCAAGCTGAAACAATGGAGGATATGGGCAGCAAAATGCCAAGGATCTACGCAGCCCTAGACAATAAGCAAGCATAATTTCAATCACACATGATTGAAGTGGAATGTATGATTAACAACTGACCATTTAATATTTTAATCGATTCAGGGGCTAGCCATAGTTATGTAGATCCTAGGGTGGTGGAAAATTTGCATTTATCAAGAAGCTCGCTGAATGGGGGCGTTACAGTAAAAAAGGGTGTTACAGTTTGGTATCAGAGTGTTACAGTACAAAAGGGTGTTACACATGTAATGACAAACTATTATTTTGGGATCGCTTGGCGACAACTAGATTGTTAGCTGCTAAAAGATTGATCCTTGCAAGAGACCTGAATTTCACCACTGGTGCGGTTGAAGTTTGGGGCTCAGTGGCATATCTAGATAGACATGCAGACTATTTTTTAAATTTGATCAATGATCACTCATTGGTCGATTTGGCACCGAATACTTTGGTACCTACTTGGAGGAATGATAGAGTTGGGGGGGTAGGAATTGCTAAAAAGTTGGATCGTATACTAATTGTGGAAAGATTATTGATGGAGGTTGGGCGATGTCGATCATGGGTTGAGATACCTTTCATATCTGATCACGCTCCTGTGATAGCACAATTTGATTTCACATAGGTACAAGTGACCTATCCGTTTGAGTTAAATCCAACATGGTTGACGGAGACAGATTTTGATTTGATTTTGAAATAAGTATGGAAGGATATTGTCTTCCTGGAGGAGTCGGATATCCAACACAAAATTGTATGGAAATTAAAAACACTAAAGTCCCGAATCAAAGCTTGGGCACAACAGAGCTGACGCGAAAAACTTCTTAAGTTGGAAACACTGGAGGAAGATATAATTCGGGGATACTTGGGACTATCTAGAGAAGGGTTGGGCACCGCTTTAGATTCACATTTGAAATCTTTAGAATTTGAGTGAAATGATATTCTAAAAATTGAAGAGGAATATTGGCGCCAAAAGAGCCGTGCTACTTGGCTAAAATGTGGTGACTGTAACACTAAATTTTTCCACAAATTTGCTAGTGCCAGAAGAAACCAGAAGCATATTTGGGAGATAGATGATGATACTGGTTAGAACTTCAGAGGCCAAGAGGAGATCAAAGGAGAGGCTACTAGATTTTTCAAGAAGTTATACGTTGCAGATGGTCCCAGGTCCCCTCTAGATCAAGTTAATTTAGTCATATATTTTCAACGGTTTGTGACTGTGGAAGATAATGATCTTTTAGACAAAGTTGTTACTAAGTAGGAGATTTGGGATATTTTAAGTCTTTTTGGCAAAGACAAAAGTTTGGGCCCGGACGGCTGGACTGTGGAGTTTTTTACCCTTTTCTTCGATGTGGTTGGTGATGATTTATTATATCTGGTTGAAGATTCCAGAATTAGAGGAAAGATTCAAAGATCCTTAAATTCGACCTTCCTGGCATTGATTCCTAAGGAAAAATCTCCTCAGAATTTTGGGGATTACAGACCTATCACACTTTGTAGTAAAATGATCTCCAAAGTGATCGCCAATAGAATCAAGCCTACTCTCTTAAGGGCTTTGTCAGTTGAACAATTGGGTTTCTTGAAGGGTACACAGATCTTGGATGTCGTTGGGACGACACATGAATGTATCCACAACATCAAAACAAAAAAACAAAAAGCTTTGTTATTAAAGTTGGATATGAAAAAGGCTTATGACTGTGTTAGTTGGGATTTCCTTCATTTAATTCTTGTACAAATTGGTTTTAGTGTTTCTTCTATTTCATGGATCATGAGTTGTGTGACTAGTGCATCCATCGCGGTGCTCATAAATTGGGAGGCCTCCTGGTCTTCGACAAGGTTGTCCACTCTCGCCATTATTGTTTATCCTTATTATGGAAAGTCTTAATATCCTATTGAAATAGGGTCAAGAGGTGGGGAATCTGATCGAGGTTAAAGTTTCTAGAGTTGTTAAAATTTTACATCTTATATTTGTTGATGATGTGCTCATCATGAAAAGGGCAACAGTTGCAGAATCACAATTGGTTAAGAACATCCTGGATCAATTTTGTAGCACTTCGGGCCTAAAAATTAACCATACTAAATCTACTTTCCATTATGTGGGGCTTGAGGATGCTGACTTGGTGAGTTTTAAGGAATTATTTTCTTACAATTTCATGGAGGTGCCACTGGGATTTAAATACTTGGGGTATTTTCTTAAAGCTGATAAAACCTATTTTGAAGACTGGAGATGGCTACTTATAAAGTTTGAAAGTCAGATAAAGCATTGGTGTAACCATTGGTTAACCTTGGGAGGTCGTTAGTTAGCCTTGGGAGGCTAGTGCATCTTAGTGAAGGTTGTTTTGGAAACACAATCGTTTTTTTGGATGACACTTGCGACGGTTCCTGTCACTGTTCTCACAAAGATCCATAAATTGATTTTTGACTTTCTCTGGATAGGGGGTCGTAAAGAACATGGCATACATCTTTCCAGTCGGGTACAAATTGCAAAACCGAAACCTTTGGGAGGTTGGGGTCTCAGGAACCTTTTCATTTTCAATCATGCGTTAGCATCCAACTCTCTGTGGAGAGTCTTGATGGAGGACGTTATCTAACACTGGGTGATCAAAGACAAATACCTCCCTTACGTATCTGTGGCCACTTGGCTTAGATCTGCCCAGTTTATTCAACCATTGGCCTCTCACTTTTGGAAAAACATGTTGAAGTCGTTGCCACTCATTACCCACTCCCTGAGTTGGATGCCCAAAAATGGTTATTCTATACTCATTATACTGGATAAAATTCTAGGCATTGGTAACGTAGCTATACTATCTCAAGAGCTTTTATTGGCCTTAAAAATACAAAATATTTGCTATTTGTACCAAGCGAGGCTTAGTCTTCTTGTGGCTATATTAGCAATCATTGGAGGTTCAATGAGAATTTGGGACTTACGTGAATTCTGGCTTTGGAATGGCAAACCTATATAAGGGCACTTATCTGCTCAGTTGTCCAACTGCGATCTGGGGAAGATACTTTATTGTGGACTGGTGGTGACCATTCGGGATTTCTCTCAGCAAAGAATGTCTACAATGCCTTAGCTCCAAAACTTTGGCCACAACAGATTGCTCCATGGAGAAGACTGTTATGGACCTGGGACTTGGCTTACAAAATCAAACTTTTCTTTTGGTTAGTTTTGGAACATAAAATCCTCACTTGGGTGATCCGGATTATTTTCGGCATGAAATGAGAGCGGAGATATAATAAAGAGATGCACAGAGATATCACGTATATCCAGTAATATAATAGAAATATATCAGAGATGCAACCATAAACACAGAGATACAGTAATACACGATTTCTATTAATGAAATAAATGTACAGAGACTGTAAAAATACAGAGTAAAAGACTCGCTAGAATGGTGGCAGCTTATCTCTGAGAAGAGATGTGACGGCTACTCGCATTCGCAAGAAGATGGTTACAATGAGGCTCTGGAGGCCTTTTTACAACAATAGGGAATGCCAAAAGTCCTAGACATCCAAAAACCTAACCCTAGGAGATGAAGCGCCAAAAGTCATGTGGGCCCCGTTTGGGTAAGTTGGTGCATCAACTTCTCGGGGTCGTAACTTTTGCATACGATCTCCGTTTTAGGCGTGTGATAGCTCGTTGGAAAGGTATCATCGATGAGATTCATTTTGGGGGCTAAATTATGCCTTCGGCTATTATTGAGAACCTCGATCTCGAAAAAACTTCATTTAAGCCCTCAAAATGGCCCCGGAAGTGAAAACCTGCTAAAAATAGTAAATTGGCAAAATGGCCAGAAAACTGTTTTGAGCCATTTGGAAAAGGTGGGTGGCCCCCGATATCCACCTGGATCATTGGGACTCTTTACAAAAGAGAGGCTGGTATGGCTCGAGGATCTATTCACTCTACTTTAGGGATGAGGAGTCCATCTCACATCTTTTCATCTATTGTCCATTCACATTAAAACTGTGGAAAAATTTACATATTTCTTATAATCTTGCCACAAACTGGGGAGGAAACTCTTTAAACAACTGCTTCAAAGACTGGATAAAGGTGGAGAAAGTTTACAAAACCTTACCAATTATTGTATGTTGGTATTTGTGGCTGGAAAGAAACATATGTATTTTTGATAGTTGTTTACTCTTAGCTATGAGGGTTAGTATCCAAATCAAAGGGATGATGAAGCCATCAAGTTTCCAGTTGCAAACAAGGACACATAACAGGATAAAGAAAACTCCAGACATTATTTTGGATATTGTTTGTTGGTTTGATANATGTATTTTTGATAGTTGTTTACTCTTAGCTATGAGGGTTAGTATCCAAATCAAAGGGATGATGAAGCCATCAAGTTTCCAGTTGCAAACAAGGACACATAACAGGATAAAGAAAACTCCAGACATTATTTTGGATATTGTTTGTTGGTTTGATGGAGTTGCGCAACTTAATGATACGCTTTGTGGGGCAGGGGGTGTTATAATGACTACAGGTAAGACTTCCTATAGATGGACTTTAAATAGTGGGTAGGGCTCCAACACCAGGGCAAAACTACTTGGGGTTTGGGCACCTTTAACTTTAGCACTCTGATTAAACATAGTATGTTTACATGTCCCGGGGGACTCAAAAATTATCATAGAGTGGATAAATCACTTATGCACTTTACAAGTAACCTCTCTCATGGGCTAGAAGACA
>JASDQU010436411.1:10324-40701 GCA_032191745.1 Picea mariana | reverse complement strand
AATGATATTCTAAAAATTGAAGAGGAATATTGGTGCCAAAAGAGCCGTGCTACTTGGCTAAAATGTGGTGACTGTAACACTAAATTTTTCCACAAATTTGCTAGTGCCAGAAGAAACCAGAAGCATATTTGGGAGATAGATGATGATACTGGTTAGACCTTCAGAGGCCAAGAGGAGATCAAAGGAGAGGCTACTAGATTTTTCAAGAATTTAAATGTTGCAGATGGTCCCAGGGCCCCTCTAGATCAAGTTAATTTAGTCATATATTTTCAACGGTTTGTGAATGTGGAAGATAATGATCTTTTAGACAAAGTTGTTACTAAGTAGGAGATTTGGGATATTTTAAGTCTTTTTGCCAAAGGCAAAAGTTTGGGCCCGGACGATTGGACTGTGGAGTTTTTTACCCTTTTCTTCGATGTGGTTGGTGATGATTTATTATATCTGGTCGAAGATTCCAGAATTAGAGGAAAGATTCAAAGATCCTTAAATTCGACCTTCCTGGCATTGATTCCTAAGGAAAAATCTCCTCAGAATTTTGGGGATTACAGACCTATCACACTTTGTAGTAAAATGATCTCCAAAGTGATCGCCAATAGAATCAAGCCTACTCTCTCAAGGGATTTGTCAGCTGAACAATTGGGTTTCTTGAAGGGTAGACAGATCTTGGATGTCGTTGGGACGACACATGAATGTATCCACAACATCAAAACAAAAAAACAAAAAGCTTTGTTATTAAAGTTGGATATGAAAAAGGCTTATGACCGTGTTAGTTGGGATTTCCTTCGTTTAATTCTTGTACAAATTGGTTTTAGTGTTTCTTCTATTTCATGGATCATGAGTTGTGTGACTAGTGCATCCATCGCGGTGCTCATAAATGGGGAGGCCTCGTCTTTTTTTAACAGTGAACTTGGTCTTCGACAAGGTTGTCCACTCTCACCATTATTGTTTATCCTTATTATGGAAAGTCTTAATATCCTATTGAAATAGGGTCAAGAGGTGGGGAATCTGATCGAGGTTAAAGTTTCTAGAGTTGTTAAAATTTTACATCTTATATTTGTTGATGATGTGCTCATCATGAAAAGGGAAACAATTGCAGAATGGCAATTGGTTAAGAACATCCTGGATCAATTTTGTAGCACTTCGGCCCTAAAAATTAACCATAATACATCTACTTTCCATTATGTGGGGCTTGAGGATGCTGACTTGGTGAGTTTTAAGGAATTATTTGCTTACAATTTCATGGAGCTGCCAGTGGGATTTAAATACTTGGGGTATTTTCTTAAAGCTGATAAAACCTATTTTGAAGACTGGAGATGGCTACTTATAAAGTTTGAAAGTCAGATAAAGCATTGGTGTAACCATTGGTTAACCTTGGGAGGTCGTTAGTTAGCCTTGGGAGGCTAGTGCATCTTAGTGAAGGTTGTTTTGGAAACACAATCGTTTTTTTGGATGACACTTGCGACGGTTCCTGTCACTGTTCTCACAAAGATCCATAAATTGATTTTTGACTTTCTCTGGATAGGGGGTCGTAAAGAACATGGCATACATCTTTCCAGTCGGGTACAAATTGCAAAACCGAAACCTTTGGGAGGTTGGGGTCTCAGGAACCTTTTCATTTTCAATCATGCGTTAGCATCCAACTCTCTGTGGAGAGTCTTGATGGAGGATGCTATCTGACACTGGGTGATCAAAGACAAATACCTCCCTTACGTATCTGTGGCCACTTGGCTTAGATCTGCCCAATTTATTCAACCATTGGCCTCTCACTTTTGGAAAAACATGTTGAAGTCGTTGCCACTCATTACCCACTCCCTGAGTTGGATGCCCAAAAATGGTTATTCTATACTCATTGGACCGGATAAAATTCTAGGCATTGGTAACGTAGCTATACTATCTCAAGAGATTTTATTGGCCTTAAAAATACAAAATATTTGCTATTTGTACCAAGCGAGGCTTAGTCTTCTTGTGGCTATATTAGCAATCATTGGAGGTTCAATGAGAATTTGGGACTTACGTGAATTCTGGCTTTGGAATGGAAAACCTATATAAGGGCACTTATCTGCTCGGCTGTCCAACTGCAATCTGGGGAAGATACTTTATTGTGGACTGGTGGTGACCATTCGGGATTTCTCTCAGCAAAGAATGTCTACAATGCCTTAGCTCCAAAACTTTGGCCACAATAGATTGCTCCATGGAGAAGACTGTTATGGACCTGGGACTTGGCTTACAAAATCAAACTTTTCTTTTGGTTAGTTTTGGAACATAAAATCCTCACTTGGGACTCTTTACAAAAAAGAGGCTGGTATGGCCCAAGGATCTGTTCACTCTACTTTAGGGATGAGGAGTCCATCTCACATCTTTTCATCTATTGTCCATTCACATTAAAACTGTGGAAAAATTTACATATTGCTTATAATCTTGCCACAAACTGGGGAGGAAACTCATTAAACAACTGCTTCAAAGACTGGATAAAGGTGGAGAAAGTTTACAAAACCTTACCAATTATTGTATGTTGGTATTTGTGGCTGGAAAGAAACATATGTATTTTTGATAGTTGTTCACTCTTAGCTATGAGGGTTAGTATCCAAATCAAAGGGATGATGAAGCCATCAAGTTTCCAGTTGCAAACAAGGACACATAACAGGATAAAGAAAACTCCAGACATTATTTTGGATACTGTTTGTTGGTTTGATGGAGCTGCGCAACTTAATGATACACTTTGTGGGGCAGGGGGTGTTATAATGACTACAGGTAAGACTTCCTATAGATGGACTTTAAATAGTGGGTAGGGCTCCAACACCAGGGCAAAACTACTTGGGGTTTGGGCACCTTTAACTTTAGCACTCAGATTAAACATAGTATGTTTACATGTCCCGGGGGACTCAAAAATTATCATAGAGTGGATAAATCACTTATGCACTTTACAAGTAACCTCTCTCATGGGCTGAAAGACAAAGATCAAATAACTCATTGCCCTCTTTACTAACATCAAATTTGATGATATATTCAGGGAAGAGAATATGGAGGCGGATGCTCTATCAAAGCTTGCATTACAGGTTGAAGGATTCACTATAGAAAATGGCAGGATGGCCATGAGACCCCCCCACTTTCTTTATATCTCTATCCATGATGGCCTTGTCAATGGACCTGTTCCCTTTTTGTTTACATCAGCTTCGAGACTTTATTCTGTGTTTTTTTTGGTATATTTCGATTCTTGATCTATGTAATCTGAATTTTGAATAGCTTGTTGTGGAGGACTTTAGACCTTGTATTGTATACACCCTGTATCTTTTTGAGTGGGTTGTATTTCTTTAGATGTTTATTTTAAGTGTGGACTTGGTGATTATATGTTTGATCACAGTTCAATTCTATTTGGAGGATGGATATATCAGCATAACATGATTGTATTTTGAGAACAACATATATTAATATATTAAGTAATTTTCTGCTTAAAAAAAATCAATTTTTTTTCAAAATTCAAGATTATGCTGGAAAAAAATCAAGTTTTTTCAAAATTAAAGATTTGTGACATTTATAAAGAGATAAGATGAGAAGATCAAATTCCATATTGGTTGAACGCATTGTATACCGTGCACATTTTTATCCTAATCTAACAAGTTTATGTATTAAATTGCAAAGCAGTATTTCACCTACCACCAATTCATATCTAATTTCTATATATTGACCAGCACTTAACTTGTTCAAAACAGAAAGAACGCAATTTGCTGTAAGTTTGTACAGTCGGCATGTCCAAAACAAAACAAAAAGAACACAATTTTCTGTAAGTTTGTAGATTCGTACCGCCCTGGAGAACTGTAATCTGTCGTATCAAGTTATCACCAAGCATTCCTGATATTTAGATAAGCTTCGCCAACATTTGTACTACTCGCAAGGAACATGAACATGTGACTGTGTTTACCTATCTGATCGAATTTTGTCCACATGCCTATGCAATTCACGTTAATAAACCCAACAATATATGCAAAACATTGAATCGAGAAAGGAATTAATAGCCTGGATATGGAGTGCATAAGCAATGGTGGCGTTCACGCCATAGTTGTGCCCATGCCTGGGCAAGGGCATATCAATCCCATGATGCAGCTCGCAAAGAAGCTCGCCTCCATGGGCATTTCCATCACATTTGTCCTCACACAATCGTGGCATAAAATCATCACTCAGGCCCATTTGGGCACCGGTCTGGATGCATTCGCCCACGCTCGAAATCTTGGCTTCAACATTCGGCTGGTGGCTATACCCGATTGCGTGCCTGGCGAGTTCGAGAGATGGAATAAGATCCAACAATTTTATCGGTCCTTGGGTAAGATGGAAGGCCTTGTGGAGGAGCTCATCAACAATCTCCAACAGCAATCCAATGTAGCGCCCGTCTCCTGCATCGTGGCCGACACTTTCCTCGGCTGGGCAGTGCCTCTAGCCAAGAAGCTCAAGTGCTATCCGTTTCTTTCTGGACGCCGAGTGTCTCTATGTTTTCCATCTTTTACCATTTAGAATCAGGTGATGATTTCTTTCCTGTAACAATTCGGAATCAAAACTCTCCCTTCAAACCCTTATCTACTGATCATTTCTATTTTCTTCTGAATGTTGTAATAATTTGTTCTCCCTGTTGCTTTGCAGTCCAACATCAGGAGGGATCCATAATTCACATTCCAGGTGTAATCTCCATAGAGTCCGCAGATCTTCCGTCATTTTTTAAACCAAGTGCAGACCCTGTAAACGCGAGAGCTGTTGTTCTCTGTTTAGAAAGAGCCAGAGAAGCAGATTGGGTAGTAGCCAATTCCTTAGAAGCGTTAGAAGGCCATTTAGTGGAGGCTTTGTCGGAGAAATTGCAGGTATACTGCATTGGACCATTGCTCCCTTTGGCCTACCTCGATTGCTCAGACCCTCGCGACTCCGTTGTCGGGACCAGCTCGCGGGTAGAGGTGAACTGCACAAAATGGTTGGACAACCAGCTTCCTAAGTCGGTCATATACGTTTCGTTTGGCAGTTTAATCCCTGTTTCGGCAAGCCAGGTAGAGGAAATTGCAATGGGTCTGAAGGAGAGCGGTTACAGTTTTCTCTGGGTGCTTCTACATCCCGGCCAGGAGACCACCGAAGTCTCCGCCATGCTGCCGGACGGCTTTCTGAAGGAAACGAAAGAGCGAGGACTGGTTGTTCCATGGTGCTCACAGCTGGAAGTGCTCTCTCATCCGTCCATCGGCGGGTTTTTCAGCCACTGCGGGTGGAACTCCACTTTAGAGAGCATCTCCTCGGGCATCCCCCTGCTGGGTTTCCCTCTCGGGAATGACCAATACACCAACTGCAAACTCTTAGCCGATGAATGGAAGATTGGACTGAGATTGAAGAGCAACGATAATGATAAGGTTATTGGCAGGGAAGAAATAGCAGAAAAAGTGAGGAGATTGATGGAAGGGGAGGAGATGAGAAGGGCGGCAGAGAGACTGAGAGATGTTGTACAGATGGCAGCAAAGAAAGGAGGAACTTCCTACAAAAATCTGGAAACTGTTGCAAATGGGTTGAAGGCCAAAGTCATTGAGGAGTGACAAACAGTGTTGTCGATCTGAATATCGATTTTCTAAATTGTAAAATTTCCCTAATTTTTCACTATATCGTGAACTGTTAATCAGATTACTTCATTATAATTAGGTTTTCTTCAGTGGTTAATCCTATTACTTCTTTATAATTTAGTTTTGTCACTTCTTTATAATTTGGTTTTGTTCAATAGTTAATCATATTATTTCTTCATAATTTGCTTTTGTTGAATTCTGCTAAAACTGTTTTATTATCCCGCTGTAATTTGTTCATGTTAGAGGAGTCAACTCCTTTACATTTTCCTCATTCATTGTTTCCAATAAATAATTGAACTGGATTTTTCCATCGAAATGTTTTTAGTAGAAAAATAACCACATACAATTATGCGACAATCCTAATCTTAGGATAAGGATCATATACATGTGGTTGGTTGATAAAAGCCTATAAACTTTAAATCACATACATGTAATACTTAGAAATAATGGAGAAAGAGTCAGTTGCAAGAATCAGTTGCCTAGTTAAACTATACTTCACTTAATGTAGATTCTAGTTTTCTGTGGTTTGATGTAACCGACTAAATAGAGTCGTTTCCTATATAATGATATAATCAGTGTTCATTGAATAATATAAATTGTAAGTGGAATCTCATATGTTTGTTGTTTTCTCATATTTTAAGTTGATATCAGAGTAAGATTGAAGATCCAAGAGTTCCTACGCTCTGAGTGCAAAGGAGCGCCGATCTCTCTCAAACTTACAAGATTAGCACAATCAGAGGTCGAGCGCTCTCTTTGTACACGTCTCAAAGCGCTAGGGAATTAACACTCGCATTCCCACTCTTGCCCAGCGCTACAACGCTCCCCCTTCCATTGCATAATAGCATTAGCGCTCCCATCGAATTCTACAAGGAGCGTCGACCGTTTTTTGGGAGGCGAGAGTAGCAGACTGGGATCCAACGAGCAAAATTTGGTCATTTTTTGCATGTCGTGGGCGAGTGAGGACCAATGTTGGTTTCTCACACAGAAGTTGTGAGGGCCGATTCACCATTCACAACAGGCCTCGAGGATCAAGGGAGGTCGCGTGAGCTCGTGGAGGTAGTTTGCATGCGTGAGCTTGTGGAGGTAGCGTGGAGGTAGTTTGCATGTGTGGAGTTTGAAGCATGAGTTAATTTCACATATTAGTTTTCATTGGATATCCATGAATTTTTCATTGGAGATGTATGAGCTTTTTTTAATTAAATCATTACTGAGTGAGGTTTGTAGTTTATTGCAAGTGGATACTTTTTTTATAAAGGGGACATTTTTTTATTAAAGCATGAGGCTGCTATAAAGACATGAAGAGGGAGTTATAAACCTTTTTATTAAAGTGGATGAATGTGTATTAAAAAAAAAGAAGGGGAAAAGTTTCTTTTTTTTTAAGAAATTTATATTATTTTTTATATATAAAGTGGTGTTAAGGTCTCATATTTATTTTAAGAAAATTGAGAGACAAGTTAGAGTTGGATCGGTGGATCCGAAGGCAGAGAGACAGACTGCTCAATACATGATAAAACTTGACGAAAGTTTGATATTCTTGGTGATTCACCGCCTTCAGGTTTAAAGTGTGTTTGGTGATACAAGGATCTATTGTCTGATTGAACGAACAGACACTTGCAGAGATGGAGAATCCTCTGGCGAAGACCTACCTCAATGAATCCAACAAGTTAGATGGCTCGAATTTCATTAACTGTAAATTCAAGATGCAGACGCTCATGGAAGGCTATGGTGTATGGACCATTGCTAGTGGAACTGAAGCGAAACCAGATGCGGCTGCCGGTACAACAGAAGCACAGATCGAAGACTGGGATAAACACAAAAACAAGGCAAAGGTATTGTTGCGCATCTCTGTTAAAGATAACATAATTCCACATATTAGAGAAGCTACAACTTCTGCTGAAATGTGGACACCACTTAAAGCTTTGTATGAAATTAGCAATACGAATCACATTTTGTTTATGAAAACTAAATTGCTAGGCATTAAGATGGATGTAAATGAATCTGTTAGTTCATTTTTGGGTCGTATTAAAGAGGTGAAAGATAAGCTAGGAAATATAGGGGAAACTGTTTCCAACACTGATTTGGTCACTATTACCTTAAATGGTATGCTAGAAGATTATTAGATGTTCATAACAGGTCTCGCAGCAAGGGAGAAACCTCCTACTTTTGAAGAACTGACAGATATTTTGCTACAAGAGGAAGAGAGGCGCGGGAATCTAAAGCCTCACAATACAGATTTGACACTGTGGTCAAATAAGAGATCCTCGAGAGGGAGATCAGGGGAAAGAGGCAGAGGAGGCAGTTCATCGCAGAGAAGACAATCTCCAAGGCCGAATCAAGGTATGCAATCTAACGGGACTGAGTCAAAGAGTTGTTTTTATTGTGGTCGACCTGGACATATTGTTAGAGACTGTCATAAGAATAAGAGTGATGAGGCTAGGAATAAACCTAGATCACATTCAGGTCATTATGCAGAAAAATCTTCAAATCATGATCTCAAATTATTTATTGCTAGTAATGATATTGATGTACCCCCGAATTTTGATTCACGGGACCTTAAGCTGTTTGTGTCTAATGCTGCTTTATCTGCTGAAACAGATGATTCTGATACCTGGTTTGTGGATTCCGGAGCATCATTACATATGACATATTATAAGATGTGGTACACCAATTTTAAAGAAACATAGAATGGAGCCAACATATACATTGAAGATGACCGCGCTTATCAGATCTAGGGATATGGAGACATTCCTGTGACATTTCCAAATGGCACTATTTGTCACATTCACAATGTGGTGTATGTGCTAGGGATAAAGAAAAATTTGATCTCTGTGTCCACCATTACAAATAATAACTTGAAGGTTGAATTATTCAAGAATTATTGCATAGTGAAGGATCTGCTGGACCAATTCAAAACTATTGCAACATGAGTCAGAGAAGGAGGCCTATACAAACTTGATGTTACTAGCAAAGCACATCATGCACTGACTTCTGCAACTATGACAACATAGATTCTTTGGCATCAAAGGTATGTCCACATCAATCATCATGATTTATTGTTATTACAGAAAAATAATATGGTTGAAGGACTTCCCATGTTAAAGAATGAGAATGTTGCTTGTGATGGATATGCATTAGGAAATATGCACATAGATGAATTCCCCTCTAATCCTGATAGGAAAAAGAGAGATATGTTAGATCTTATGCATACTGATTTTTGTGGGCCTATGCAGACTAGGTATTTAGGAGGTGCATTTTACTTTCTGTTATTTATTGATGATTGCATGAGATACACATGGGTTTACTTACTTAGAAGAAAAAATGATGTTTTCGAGTAGTTTAAGGAATTCAGAACCATGGTGGAAAAGAAGACAGGAAAATCCATCAAAATCCTCCGTTCAGATCAAGGGGGAGAGTATAAATCAGGGGACTTCATCAAATATTGCAAAGATCATGGAATAGTACAACAATTTACAGTACCTCACACTCCACAGCAGAACGGAGTTGCTGGAAGGAAAAAACAGAACTTTGGTAGAGTGTGCACGTAGTATGATGAAAGGTAAGAATCTCTCGAATGTATTTTGGGCTGAAGCCATAAACACTGCAGTTTATTTAAAGAATAAAAGTCCAACAAGGTGTCTTGATAATGTTACTCCTTTCGAAGCCTTGTATGGTTCCAAACCTACAGTTCATAATTTGAAAGTATTTGGGTGTAAGGTTTTTGCACATATTCCAAAGGAGAATAGGAAGAAATTAGATGCTAAAACCATTAAATGTATTTTCATTTGGGTACTGTTCTGAATTCAAAGCATACAAATTGTTTGATCCTTCTACTCACAAAGTATTTGCAAGTATATATGTACTTTTCCATGAGCAGAAAGCAGGAAATCATGACAACAACAGTCATGAGGAATGGCATAGACTTCTTGATGAAGGAGTTAAAGAAGAGAAACAACAACCATCACAATAGTAGCCACCACAACAGTAGCCACAACCTTAACGACAACAATAACAACATCAAGAAGAACTCAGTGATATGAACACTTCAAACAGTCACAACTCACCTAGAGGTGAAGAAAGATCTTCACAAAGTGGGGAGGAAGACAATGAGTTGAGAAGATCTTCACGTCAGGTTCGTCTCCCTGAGAGGTATAGAGACTATGCCCTAATGAGTAGCACTCCAAATGTCATAGAACCCATCAATTTTGATGAAGCTAATGAACATGATGAATGGAGAAATGAAATGGAGGAAGAATATGAATATATAATGAAAAACAATACTTGGGAATTGATTGAATTGCCTAAACATAAAAATCTCATTGGATGCAAATGGATATACAAACCCAAGTTTAAATCATATGGTAGTATAAACAAATATAAGGCTAGATTGGTTTCAAAGGGGTATTCACAAACATAAGGTATTGATTATGCTTAAACATTTGCACTAGTAGCTAAATTGAATACTATCAGATTGTTAATTGCTTTAGCTACAAAGTATCATTGGAAGCTGCACCAATTAGATGTTAAATATGCATTTTTGAATGGTGAGTTAAAAGAAGAGGTTTACCTTACTCAACCTAAAGGGTTTGTGGAAGAAGGGAAATAACACTTAGTGTGTAAGTTAAAGAAAGTATTGTATGGACTAAAAAAGGCACCTAGGTCATGGTATGAGAAGATAAACTCTTTTTTTCTTCAATAGGGTTTTATGAGGAGAAAAAGTGATCCAAATCTGTATATCAAATTTGATGAGCAGGGGTATATAGTATTGATTTCCTTATATGTTGATGATTTGATAATTACAGGAAATGCAGAGAAATTAATTGATGAAATCAAGGAGCAATTGTCACAAGTTTTTGAATTGAGAGATCTTGGTGAGTTACATTACTGCCTAGGTCTTGAAGTTTGGAGAAATGCAGGCCAAAATTTTGTTTATCAAAGTAAGTATGTCAGAGAAGTACTTAAGAGATTTAAAGTGGATCAGTGTAAGTCTTGTACTGTTCCCATGCAACAGAATGTGAAACTTTCTTGTGATGATGGTTCGAAGGAGGTGAATGGCATTATGTATAGACAAATGGTGGGTAGTTTGAATTATCTCACCACAACCAGACCTGATATTTCATATTATGTGAGTGTGTTAATAAATTTTATGGGGAAACCTTTAGAAATCCACTGGAATGCAGCAAAGACAGTACTCAGGTATCTAAAATGAACACTTAATTATGGTATTAAATATACTGATGCATCCGATGTTGAGTTGACATGTTACTCAAATTCTAATTGGGTTGACAATCCAGATGATCGAAGATCAACCACTGGATATGCGTTTGGCATTGGATCCGGGGTTGTTTCATGGAGTAGTAAAAATCAACCTACTATATCTTTGTCTTCTACTGAAGTAGAATATAAAGCCTTGTGTGGAGTAACTTGTGAAGTTGTTTGGTTGAGAAGACTTTTTCAAGATGTTGGAAAAGAACAAAAGGAACCTACAATGATCAAATGTGATAATCAAAGTTCAATCAATCTTGTAAAGAATCCGATTTTTCATGCAAGGACAAAGCATGTTGATGCTTAGTTTCATTTTGTTAGATAAAAGTTGTAGTCAAATGAAATAGCTCTTATGTATTGTAATACTAGTGAAAATGTTACGGACATTTTCACTAAGCCTCTTGGAAAGATTAAGTTTGAGATGTTTAGGGAGATGTTAGGTGTAGGAGTCAATCCATTCTCCATTAAGGGGGAGACTTGGAAATAATGGAGAAAGACTCAGTTGCGTAGTTGAACTATACTTCACTTAATGTAGATTCTAGTTTTCTGTGGTTTGATGTAACCGACTAAGTAGAGTCTTTTCCTATATAATGATGTAATCAATCTTCATTGAATAATATAGATTGTGAGCAGAGTCTCACCTGTGTGTTGTTTTCTCATATTTTAAGTGTGACATAATCCTAATCCTAGGATAAGAATAATTGATAAAGATAATTGACAATTAAATTACATACCTGTAACATAATCCTAATCCTAGGATAAGAATAATTGATAAAGATAATTGACAATTGATAAAGATAATTTAAAGCCTATCGGTGTTCATTAGCTACATAATTGTATGTGGTTGTACAAGCTATCTTTTTGGATGCCTTATGTTTTAATTAAAAAATTAACGGATAATTATAAACTCACATTAAATTATTATTTATTTATTTTAATAAATGATAACATTTTTAGAAGAGATCGCAACAACGGAATCGGGCATGCCTATGGTAAAGTCATTCTATATATGTTAAAAATTAAAAATTGTAATGCTCAAACATGAAACTCCAAAGTGAAATGTTTGATCTAATTCCATATAAATATAAGGTGTGTGCGCGCAATAAAGAGGGCAACAAAGTTGATTGCATATATTTCATGTGTCTCTATGTCACCAATTTTTCTTGTTTTTAAACTAAAGAGACCATGGAGATAGAGGAACCTCGCCCACAAAGAGAGTTCTCAGAATGGTCTGAAATAAATGAGGATTTGAAAAGAGATATATTGGCATGGGTGCCATTGGATTGTTGTTGCAGACTTCGTGGTGTATCGAATGAATGGGATGCCTTATTTTTAAAACACATTCACATATATTCGCTAAACCTAACCCTAAAACCCTAACCCTAATACTAATAACACCTAACTCTAAAACCCTAACCCTAATGTGAATATCAAGATTTTGTAGGCCAAGTTTGATGCAATGGATAATGAATACCTCTTCTAGGATCATCTGAAACAATTAATACTTGTTGAGAAAAAGGCATAGGCCATCACCCTCTTGGGATTCATAGCGACTTCCTGCTTAGTGTGGAGCTTAGTTTGAATTTCTTGGGCAGTTTGAAGACTACCCTCCCACCTTTTGCAGTCCCACCGTTCTGATTACAGCAATTCATATAAGACGAAATGAGGCCACAGAAAATAAGTAAAGTTCTGTACAAGAAAAAACTTGTGAATGGCGCCCCCAAAGAGCAGATGCAATACATGGAAAACATACCTCTGTTTATCATATTTCTCGGCATAACTTGCATTGCTGTTTCCTAGTATATGTAAATAACTCCATGTAGATAAAATATTTTATATTGCCATTGTCCATTTTCATTTTGAGGAATTCACTTGAATTGCGCTACTGCTCAATTCCATCATTCTCCATTGTCATTTTGAGGACTTGACTTGAATTGCGCTATTGTTCAATGCCATCAGTCTCCATTGTTAAGGAGGTAGGTTCTCCACTGATACAAATGGAAATGTAAGCATCATAAGAAAGATAAATAAGAGAACGAGGCCACACAAATAATACACAAAGCCACACATAAACAATACAAAATAAAAGACAAAATTATATACAAACACAGTGAACAAACTTGCAAACCAACCAACCAAAACAATAAAATTGCATTTCCACTCTTCAACACAAACCAAATACAATATTAAGAAAAACAACCAAAGACCTGGATTATGAAAATGGAGCTGAGCCGCAACGTAAACAAGGAGCAACGATCTTTGGTGAATACCTCTTCTAGAATTGTGATAGAGACCAGATTATATGACGACTGCTAGTATTTTGTCGGTGATGGCAAGATACACGCCATTAAAAAAAACCAAATGAAACGCTTGACCTAATATGGGATCCGTGGAAATGAAGCCTAAAAA
This sequence comes from Picea mariana, assembly GCA_032191745.1. Lineage (NCBI taxonomy): Eukaryota > Viridiplantae > Streptophyta > Pinopsida > Pinales > Pinaceae > Picea > Picea mariana. The sequence goes on along the minus strand of JASDQU010436411.1, from coordinate 27,448 downwards.
AACCAAATGAAATGCCTGACTTAATATGGGATCCGTGAAAATGAAGCGTGAGATAGTGCTTAATCATCCAGACGTGTCAATCAAGATTTGTATACACATTAGTATTTGTTAATTATCTAATCGTGGCAATCGATTGGCTATGTAGTAAATTCTTAATATGATTAAGTAAATGTGAAAAAGTAAACATATTAACTGATGCGTTCATAAATGCTAGGTAGTTATGAACATTCAATACAATTCGTTGATTTGAGAGGAGAGTAAGAATATGCCAGCATCTTCAATTGCTATCCATAAGATTAAAAATTATAATTAAAAGATCATTAATTGTGCCCATCTCAACGTAACTAAATTAATCAATTGAATTAATCTATAAGTTATTTTTAAAAATAATTATTATTCAAACTAATTATAATGAAAGTGAATTTATCTCTGTACCATTTTTTTTTTTTAATTTAGCAATGCATTGTTAACTTTATGTTCATACATTAATAATATGATAAATTTATCTATGTACAATTTCTTTTTTTAAATTTAGCAATACATTGTTAACGTCTCTTCTTTACAGTATATTAATATGATCAATTTCATCCATTAATGAGAAAAATAACATTAACCGCTGAAGGAAAATACAGTATATTAATATGATCAATTTCATCCATTAATGAGAAAAATAACATTAACCGCTGAAGGAGAATTTACTCTGTCTTGATGGGAGGTGTGGAAATTGGCGGAGAGAGGGGAATGATGTTTTCCAACAACCAAAGCACTACTTTCATTTACGTTGATACTCGTTTTTGGGCACACGATGCATCCAAGTTTGTTGTTTTACTTAAATATTTAGTAGTTTTGGGATGTTTGAGAGAAGTTTCCACTTATTTCATATGAAAAAATAATTTTTTTTTATGGAATTCAAGTACTTAGTGGTGTTTTGTTGAACTACTTTGTCATGATTTTAATAGAAATGTACCTTTCACTCAAGTCTAAATCATTGACTAGGTATGTTAATATTTTCTACCATATTTTAAGTTTTGGATTAGGCGACTTCATCAAAATTGGAAAGTGTTGATTGATGTCCATAGAGGATTGAGTTAGAGGTAAGCACCTAGACAAGGAGGCATCAAATGATATTGAAGATGAGGTATAAGTGATGGTTTTGATGATATCTAGTTATTTGTTGTAGCATGATGTTTTTTTGACTCTATAGGCCATTTAGAGCCTTGATGTATATGTATTTTATTTCAGATATGTATCATGTTATGAACCAAGCATCTTGAAAATGATAAAAAGTGAATGAATATAGTCCATTTCAAGGGGGAAACCTCCTTTTACAATATATCCAATTCACAAGACAATATATGATGATCCTAATGCGAGGTCTCCTTTGTATATATATAGGAGACAAATGGTACAATTATAATGAAAAGGTACAATGAAAGGTTCTAGCTAATCTATTAATATAAAAAATAAACTAATAATGAATTCTTATTAAGACCTTAACATAGAATCCCATAGGCCTTAACATATCCCCCCTCTTTAAAAAACTTTTCCCTCAAAGCTTGTAATTGAGGGTGTTTCTTCATGAACGACTCATTTTCCCATGTATCTTCTTCTAGAGGTATATTATTCCACTTGATTAGGTACTCCATAATGGTTCTATTCCAAAGTGATAGATAATGTTGATTTGGAACATTTTCTAGTTCAAGAATCAACTTCCCTTTTTCATCTAATTTTGGAAGTTCTATTTGCATTGGCGTAGCTTGTTCCAAAACCATTTTTAGGCAAGATGTATGGAAAACATTATAAATACGATAAGAAGACAAATCTAACTCATACACCACTTTTCCAATCCCGCGATAATCTTGTAGGATCCTTAAAATTTTGGAGCTAATGTATGATTCTTCTTTTGCCTGAGTGTGGATTTCTTATAAGGTTATAGTCTCAAAAATACCCAATCAGACTCCTCAAATTTTCTTTCACTTCGATGTTGATCTGCTTGTTGTTTCATCATGTTTTTTGCCATTTGAAGGTTTTCCTTAAGAATTGTCAAAGTTTCTTTAGTCTTCTCCATGTATGACTCTATTTCCCGTAATTTGGAGTTATCTTCTGAAAAGTATTGTTAGGACCCTATAATGTACCTTTTTTCTCATACTTTTTGCTATCATTACATCCTTTTCTCACTCATATTTAAGCCTACACTATCACCTTAATCTATCTTTCCAAAGGTATATAACGTTTCTTCTCTTTGCTATATGTTTAATTTGTTTTACATGTAATTTTACATTACTCTCATACTTTGCCATTAATCAGAATATATAGTTGCTGAAACAGTTTGAACTGCAGTTAATATATTGTTGTTGCTTGAAGACCATGTTGCTGAAACAGTCAACAGTACGCAAATCCTGTTGCTGAAACAGTCTGTGATTTGTGATGCTGAAACAACATTTTACATACAACAGTAACAAGAAGGAGGTGTTACACTGGCCGCAACAGCCATACCTTAAGCTAGTACCATTACAACCATCGCTGCTGCTTGAGACCACGTTGCTGAAATAGTCAAACAGAACGCAAATCTCGTTGCTGAAACAGTCCGTGATTTGCGATGCTGAAACAGTATTTTACAAACATCAGTAACAAGAAAAGATAAATAAAGAAGCTGTTACAACGGCCACAATAGTTGTACCTCAAGCCAACACCATTCCAACCACTGTAACAACATTTTTCTACAGGAGATCAGAATTATCCTATTCTAGCATAGAAGATTAGATTAGACTAAGAATAGGATTTGTATGTACACATGTAATTTTATGCTTAATTGTATTAAGAGGATTATTCTCTTTAAATAGGGGGGAAATCAACATTAAAGGGGGATTACGAAAGGCTTAGCTAGGGGGGCGAATTAAAAAGAAGGAGCGTGTTCACTTTGGATATTGTAACTTGTCACAATTGACAGATGAATAAAAGATCATTCTGAGCATTCCTTCTTAATTCCTTTTATTTCTGGGGAATCTTGTGAGAAGGAAAGGGCCCACCTTCTTCACAAGATTCACCCATTAGTTTCTATAGTGTGTTAGTATTGTTTTTATCTATATCTTGTTAAAACTCTGTTTTGCTGAAACTCTGTTTCCACTGATTGTTACATCGTTTTCATACAATTCATTCCTAGATAATTGTTAATCATTTTGATTGGTAATTTTGTTTGCAGAATGCGTTTATGAAAGTGTGATAGTCAGAGACAGGTGCTAAAGATTCCTGCTTTGGGGAATAGGGTCTTGTTCTCTGTTACAGAATAGTTAGTCTTCAGTAATTGTTAATCATTTTGATTGGTAATTCTGTTTGCAGAATGAGTTTATGAAAGTGTGATAGTCAGAGACAGGTGCTGAAGGTTCCTACTTTGGGGAATAGGGTCTTGTTCTCTGTTATAGAATAGTTAGTCTTCTTTGCAGTATGCTGAAAGGTTCCTTTTTCCTAGGTTGTTGTTTCTTAATGTAATCCAGGATTCTTCTGATAATTATTTCCTTTTGAATCTTAAACTCTGCAATAGATAGATTGCTTTTACTGTAATTCAGAGTAGAACTTCAGTCTGTTCAAAGAAAGGAGTGATTAGTATAACTTTTACTACAAATTTGGATTGCTTTTGAGATTGAGCATATATAGTGTGTGATTGCCTTTGAAATAAATAGACTTCTCTGGGTTGACAATTTATGTGACACTTGATTGTTTTAATTAATAAGAAATTATAGTGACCAACATTTTGGCGCCGTTGCCGGGGAAGGCAATTATAGATTTCAAAATCATTTACGTATTTCTTTTAGATGTGCATATTGCATGAGAGGACGCGGACCCCCCAAGGAAATTGACCCTACAGGTGGCAGGGGCAGAGGAAGAGGAGGAAGAAAGACTTTTATCGACCATATTATATCAAAATCTAAATCTTTTGTTCCTCAACGACCAAGCTCTCGAAAACCAAAGCCTCAACCTTCCTTTCAAGAGAACTTTGAAACAGAGACAGTTGAAAAACTAACAGACAACATTGAAGATCGAGCAAGTGCAGTAGGGGAACAAACAGAAGAAACCATGGATGGATATAATGAAGAACTGCACCATGAAGAATAGGTAGGTCTTGAAGTAGAGGTAAACGATGAAAACTCTTTTTCTACCTTAGGATTTCCTATTGGTGATCTTCCTAGAGAAGTGGCTCCCATGAAGAATATTCCACTTTCAGCTTTACCTAACTTTCATGGTTTATCTTCTGAAGATCCTGATGAATTCCTTTTCGAGTTTGACATATTATGCATAAGTTATGATTATATTTCCAATGCTAAAAATTAAAGCTATTCCCAACAACATTAAAGGGAAATGCATTAAGATGGTTCATGAGTCTTGGAGGTCATGTAATCACAACATGGGATCAGATGAAACAAAATTTCTGCACAAATATCAAGACTATTGCCGAACAAAAGAAAAAAGAGAAGAACTATTCAACATGATACAGAAAGAGGATGAAAATCTAGAGGACTTTGTGGAAAGGCTACAGTATAATCTACAAATATCCAGTCACCCCGATGTAAGTAAATATATTATTAAAACAATATTATTAAAAGGAGTAAGGGATGACTGTCTAGATATGCTGAATATGCTTGGAAAATGGGACATATCTAAAGAATCATATGGACACCTTGACCTTCACAACAACAACCTTACCTTAACCAATGGAATCCAAATTGGAGAGGTCAACAACCCTCGTTCCCAAATCGATTTCCTCAATTTCAAGTTCAGCAACCACTCTCTTTACCATCAGGTACTCCACCGAATAATCAAATAATGAGGCCCCAACTACCTGTACAACCTAACCCTAACCCCAATAATAAGGTTGTGCAGTGCATTGATATTCAAAACCAGCCTATACTTTCTCTTTTCCCTGCACAATGCAATGATATTCATTTACGATCTGGAAAAATAGTAGAACCTATCATTGATGCTGTTACCTCTTCTGACTCCGATAAAGAAGAAATGAAAAAACACGATGTACCTAAAGAGGTACAACCGTCCTCAAACACTGTTGCTGAAACATCAGAACCACCATTCCCTGAGCGTTTATCTTTGACTAAAACTCTTGAGCAACTTGCTTTCAATTTTCTAGGGGAATTACAAAATCTCTATGTCAAAATTCCACTATTACAAGCACTAAGAGATGTACCAATTTATGCCAGAACTATGCGAGACATTTGTGTTAAGAAACCCGGTAGGAAAACTAAAGATCCCCTCACAGTTCATGTCATGGGTGATTTGTCTACACTAATGTCGGGTAAAGTTCCCCCAGTTAAATATGGTGATCCTGACCATCCTACTGTCACAATGTAAATTGGAAAAACAATAATCCCTTGAGTTCTGGTCGACTTAGGTGTTGCTATCAATATTATGACTCTTGGAACTTCACAATTGTTACAACTAAAGAATGAAATCAGAGATACCCCAACCATTCTAGAATTAGCTAACTGTTCTACAATCAAATCGGGAGGACTCATTGAAGACCTAATCATCTCAATTGAGTCCTGGAATTATCCAGCTGACTTTGTGGTATTACAACCTAAAACAAAGTTGGGGGGTCATCCTCTAATTTTGGGCAGGCCTTGGATATCCACAACAGATGCCTTTATCAGCTACAGATCTGGTTCAATGACAATTTCCAATGGATATGAGACCAAACAACTTACCCTCTACCCTCACACTACACCCTTGATTAATAATGACAATTCTTTATGGGTGGACTTTGATGATCAAACAACTCAACCTATCTTGACTATCGGACAAGCCTTAAGCCTTAAAGATGCCATTGGGGATGAAGTAATTAATAATTTTATTTGTGAACCCTCCTCTGTGACTCCAGAAACACATAATCAACTAGCTGTACTTTTGGAGTCAGATACCTAGGAAAACCTTAACTCTAAAGACCTACCTCAAACATTAACTACCATCTCTTCTAAAAGTATACCAGTAGAAATTGAACCTGGCAAAACACTGAATATAAACCCCAACTTGACAGTTGCTGAAACACAGCAATTAATGAAGTTACTTCTAGAACATAAGGAAGCATTCGCATGGGACTATATAGATATGAAGGGAATCTCTCCTGAATTATGTACTCATCGTATCTATATCAAGGAAGATTGCCGACCGATCTGCCAATCTCAACGACGAATGAACCCTAATTTAAGAGAAATTCTTAAAGAGGAACTTCAAAAATTGCTTAATGCAGGGTTTATATATCCTATATCTGACAGTGAATGGGTTTCCCCATTGGTAATAGTTCCTAAGAAAAAAGGGAAATGGAGAATGTGTGTAGATTATAGAGCCTTAAATAAAGCCACTCAAAAAGATCACTTTCCATTACCATTCATTGATCTGGTGTTAGATAGTTTGTCAGGGAAGAAATTCTTCTCTTTCTTAGATGGTTTCAGTGGGTATAACCAGATCAAAATTGCACCCCAAGACCAAGATAAGACCACTTTTACTAGCCCATGGGGAACTTTTGCTTATAGAGTCCTCCCATTTGGACTATGTAATGCACCAACAACCTTTCAAAGATAAGTTATAGGAATCTTTTCTGATATGATTAATGACTCTATGGAAATTTGTATGGATGATTTTACCCCTTATGGTGTCTCTTTTGAGGAAGCACTACAAAATCTTGAGAAAGTGCTTAACCGATGTATACAAGCCCACCTCTCCTTAAGCACCGAAAAATGTCATATGATGATGAGTGAAGGAGTGGTACTTTGACACTTTATTTCATCTCAAGGAATTCAGGTAGATACATCCAAGATACAAGTCATTAAATACCTTCCTATTCCCAAAACCCAAACAGATGTAAGAATTTTCTTAGGACATGCTGGATATTATAGAAGATTTATTAAAAAAATTTCCAAAATAACTTCTCCTTTGTTTGTGTTACTTATGAAAAATACTGAATTTAAGTGGACTAATATTTTCTAGGAAGCATTTGATACACTCAAACATCAGTTATCTACAACTCCTATTCTAAAAGGACCTGATTGGACACTTCCCTTTCATATATCCTCTGATGCTTCAGATACTGCAATAGGAGCTGTCTTGGGACAAGAAGAAAATCATCTCCCTTATGCTATCTACTTCATTATCAAGAATATGCTGAACTTAACTATACAATTACCGAAAAGGAATTTTTAGCAGTTATCTATGCTATTAATAAATTTCGACATTACATCACTGGCTATTCTACTTTTGTCCATACTGATCACTCAACTATCAAATATTTAATGAGAAAATATGTCACAAATGCTCGAGTTACCACATGGTTACTATTATTACAAAAAATTGATATTACAATTGTAGATAGACCAGGAAAAGAAAATGTAGTTGCTGATTTCCTTTCTCGGTTAACACTTGATGATAATACTCCAGTAGATGGTTCCTTTCCTGATGAATATTTATTTGCATTATCTGCTCACTCACCATGGTATGTAGACATCGCTAACTATTTGGTTGCAGGGAAGTTACCACCACACCTATCCCACCGAGAGAAAACAAGAATCATTCAACAAAGTGCTTGGTATAGCTGGATAAGTGGGTGTCTTTTCCACACAGGACTTNATTAGAGAAGATGAGGTTTATGATTTACTAAAAGCTTGTCATGATGGCCCTTGTGGAGGGCATTTTGCTGATAAAAGAACAACACATAAAATTCTTAGGATGGGTTATTATTGACCCTCACTTTTTAAAGATGCAAAGAAATATGTTCGGGCCTGTGATAGCTGTCAAAGAATGGGTCAACCTAATCATAGAGATGAAATTTCATTAAACCCCCAGGTAATACTCGAACCATTTGAAAGATGGGCCTTAGACTTTATAGGACCCATTAACCCTCCATCCAATCAAAAAGTTTATATAGTGGTTTGCACAGATTATATGGCCAAATGGGTGGAGGCTAAAGCACTCCATAGAGCTACTGAAGAAGCTGTTCTAGATTTTTTATTTGAAGATATCTTTATCAGATTTGGAGTGCCTAGAGAATTAGTCATAGATGGAGGACATCCTTTTACCTCTCATGGTTTTAAAGCCACCCTTCAAAAATATCATATTCATCATAGAATGACTACACCATACCACCCCCAAGCCAATGGACAGGTGGAAAGCACAAATAAAGTAATAGAATCCATTCTCACAAAAACAGTGAAGGAAAAAAGGAAGGATTGGTCTCAAAGGCTCCTTGAAGCATTATGGGCTTACAGAACTACCTGGAGAGATACTACAGGATTCTCCCCCTATGAATTAGTTTATGGAAAAAGTGTTGTCTTTCCTGTGGAATTTGAAATCAAAACCTTAAGGAATGCTTTAGTTATTAATCTTGATTTGACTGATGCACAAATAGTTAGGTTGGAACAGCTTAATGAATTGGATGAAAAAAGATTAGATGCCATTCACCAGACAACTATGATTCAACAACAAAGAACAAAATGGCATGATAAAACCATCAAGAATAAGCAATTCCAAAAAGGTAATTGGGCTTTACTGTATGATTCTCGGTTTAAAGAATTTCAAGGGAAACTACGTACAAGATGGCTAGGACCTTACGAAGTGGATATTGTTTTCCCCAATGGAACAGTAAGGCTCCTAACAATTGATGACTCTAAAACACCGTTATTAGTGAATGGTCATCGACTCCGTCTGTACCGGCACCCCATTTCCAAAGAAGATTTTAAGGCGACATGTGTGGCAGATTCACAATATCTCTTTTTAGAGGAGCCTCATGCCCCTCATTGCATTTAACTTTTTTGAATTTTATTTCTTTAATATTAGATTAAATTTCTTTTACTAATAATCCCTGTCAAGGAATGGCATGTTACAATTGATTCTTTTGCAGATTCTCAATCCAGAAAAGGCCTACCAAGAGAGGAAAATCTTACTACAAGTAGATCGAAGCTTCATTTTGTGAAGCATTGCCCCTTATTTCTTCAATCCATTCATCTTCATTTCCCATTCAACATCCCCATCATTCATCCTTCTTTATTTTCTTTCCTTTCCATTCCCTTTCTCCATTTTTTCCATTGCTGAAACACCACTGTTCAACAACATTTTTCTTTATTTCCCCATTGCTGAAACACCACTCTTCAGCAACATTTTCCCCATTTTCCCATTGCTGAAACACCACTCTTCAACAAATTTTTTCGTCATTTTCCCCATTGCTGAAACACCACTCTTCAACAACATTTTCCCTATTTTCCCATTGCTGAAACACCACTCTTCAACAACATTTTTCTCATTTTCCCCACTACTGAAACACCATTTATTCAGTAGAATTTTCCAGTGTTAAAACATCACTCTTCAACAAACATTTTTCCATTCTTTTCCTGTTGCTGAAACACCACTTTTTCAACATTTCCTGTCAATAAAAACATCTTTTTCATCTCTTTCGCTCTCACTTCTCCTATTTTCATATAGTCTGTCCTTTCACTACCTTCTCCCATGATTAAACAAACCCTTGATACAATTACTCTCATAAATCCAAAGTCTCTCCCATGGTTACTGCAGATCTATTATGGACAGACACTATATTTTTCGAAGTACGAATCAAAGGTAAAGATGAGGTATGTAAACTTTATATGTAAATACAATTGAACTATGGCTAACGAGAAGATCCTGATTCATTTTATCATTCACTTAAAGTCACTATTTTTAGCCATAGTTGGGGGGGAGAAATATTGAAACGTGATGCCATCATTTCACACGAATCGACTACCGTCACTTATTTTTACCCATCATTTCATTTTTTTTCACCATCATTTGCATACCCTCATCCACAAAACTTACTCTGTTCGGGTGCGGTTACTTGACTCTCTGACTGTGCATTCTACTGAGCTGAATAGCTATGGGAGGTCCTGTTATACGATACGATCCTGCCACGACAACCCTGCTAGAACTGTATTCAGAAGTCTACCAAATCTTTCAGTAGGCAGGTTGGCTGGGTTATTTTCAGAGGCTCCAGGGGTTTGATCAAAAACAGGTTCTTCAATTTGCTCGGAATCTTCAACAAGACCATTCTATTGTTCAAGGGGTTAGGATTCCAGTCACAGAGGATGATATCGCACAGGTTTCGGGTCTTCCCGTCACTGGCATTTGCTGGTTCAGCCGCAAACACATTATCCTTAATGCCCAGCAGGATTTTCTCTTGCCAGGAGAACAAGTTGAGTATAAAGGCCGGGGTGTTCGACTTAGCTCATTGCCGCCTCCTTGGCCGAAAGTTGCATAGTTTTTCAAGCACTACCTTACCTGTGAAGGCCGATACCAAGTAATTTACCAGTTTGACTTTGTCTTGTTATCACATTTACGACATGTTAGACTGGTCAATATTCCTTACTATTTGCTCAGATGTCTTAGAAATATGTCGCATTATTGTAAACAGGCTAAAAATCCCATCCTTTCCCTCACCCATCACTGTCTTGTTCAATTACTTATCCAAAAGGGTTTTACCCAACAAAACCCTCTCTTAAACAACCCTCCCATAAACCCTTAGGAAGCTGCTGAACATCCTGAAAATCCTCATGAAGAGCAACCACAAAACCTTCCTGACTTTCCCGAAATACCTATTAATCCGCCTACAGACCCAGTTGATCCAATTAACCCTCATACCATACCAATTCCGCCCCACAATTTACCAGAATCATCTACCCCTACTGTTCATATCCTTAGCAATGATTCTGAAGCAGATAAACTTGATAACCCTCCCTGTCCCATCACAGAGGAAAAACCCACTCGCAAAAGAAAGAAACAGATTATTACTTTTCCTTCTTTTTTACCAAAAAATGAACGAGGGCTTCAACAAGAGCAGCCACTACCGCCACTATCCTAAAACTCCAACCCATTTTGCTAAAAACCCATACACCTCTACCCTCCCAAACCCTGGAATTTTTACCTGTTCAACCCACGGGCACTAAAACACAAGAGCCAGAAGCCCAAGATGTTGCAACATCATTTCCTTTACATCAAGTAGCTGTCACACAAGAACCAACTACTCATTCAGTAGCTGTCACACAAGAACCAGCTACTCATTCAGTAGTTGAAACATAAGAACCAGCTATAGCTGTTACACAAGAACTAGCTACATCTAAAACACAAGAACCAGCTGCTGACTTCATTCCTGAAATACAAGAATCAGATGCCCAGGGTGCTGCAATAGTAGCTGTCACACAAGAACTAGCTACTCATTCAGTAGCTGAAACACAAGAACCAGCTATAGCTATAACACAAGAACCAGTTGCTGACCTTATTCCTGAAGTTCAAGAATCACATGCCCAGGGTGCTGAAACACTATTTTCTTTTCATCAAGCAGCTGAAACACAAGAATCAACTGCTGATTTTGTAGCCGCTCCACAAGAGCCAGCTACTGAGGCTGTGACCATTACACAAAAACCAGTCACCCCTCTTGATACACCGATGAAAGATCAACAACCAGAACCAACAATGGCTTCTCTCTTACAAGAGAATGAGTTTCTAAGATAAGAACTGGAAGCTTACAAGAAAGAGCTGGTAATGGAAAAGGAAGCCTATGACAGGGAACTTAATTTGTATACCTTAGCTGGCGTAGCGGCCATGGTAGAGAAAAACACAAAAGATGATCAGTATAGAAAGTATATGTGCAGCCAATGCGGGGATATTTATGATAAAGCATGCTATAAAGTGGTTCAAATCCCAATACCTGGAGCCTCCCCTGCACCTACGACTTTTGCAGTTAAAAAAAAAGAGGAACGTCCTACTGTTACACAAGAACTAGTAGGACCTTCAAAAATTCCAAAAAGCAAAGTTAATCTACAGGAACCCTGGCCTACAAAAACTGTTAAATCAGAAGCCCCTATTTTTATTAGTAAAGCTATACAAACTCTACCTATTGATGAATCTGCCCCTCCTAGCAAGATCAGTACCCCTACTTTTGTGGAACAAGCCACTCAGACTCTACCGCGGCCTACCACTGACGATGCTGAAACACAAACTCTGCCTATTGATGAATCTGCCCCTCCTAGCAAGATCAATACCCCTACTCTTGTGGAACAAGCCACTCAGACCCTACCTCAGCCTACCACTTGTGATACTGAAACACAAACTCAACCATGGAATGAGCAGGCAATAATGGACAAATAGAAAAAGCAGTCTGCTATTACACAGGACAAAAGTTTACAGGAGCACAGACTACTTTGGCTGAACCACATCTATTCAAACTGGGAAGCTTTGGAGCAAACATGCCAAGAATCTCGTGCCCATAAGAAGAAGAATGAAGAGTTAAAAGACAAATTTCTCCTGATATTTGATTTGGTACAAAAATTGTTGGCTGCTAGGAAACCATCCTCAAATTACTCTCTTTTCCTTATAGAACGACTTGCATTTTTTCAGATTAAATCAATCAAAGAAGGAAGACCCTATGCAGTGTTCAAACCAGAAGATTTTGTTCAAACTTTTGCAGAAGCCTCTACTACTGATCAACACCTATTATGTGAGGTATATCTTCATAATGAAGCCATTCCTGAGAACATACAGCTTAATCTTAACCCTCTTGTTGGTGATATCCATATTCGGGCATTTGTCTCCTTCCTTACCAACCAGATTACGTGTCAGAATGATTTTCTAGCTGCCAAACATAATGAAGATAATCGTCTCCTCTGGATACGGCCAGAACCACAGAACGCTGCCACATTTGTTGCAGAATATTATAAATTTTTGAAGAAACCAGGGATGACCCAATATATACGGCAACTACAGGCAACAGTACTTCAGGATTGTCAACAGTTTATTAAATCCATAGAGACTACTGCCATAAAAGAAAATAACATGTTTTGGCAACAATCTTCTGAGAAAAGGCAGGAGCACAATCCCTTTAGTCCTACCAATCTTGAGACAACAATCTCTCGGGTACCTAGTTACATCAAATGTGTCCAGCAATGTGCTAAAAATTGGATAGGTCATCAGTTCCATTTTCCCATTCTGTGGATTCTAGCAGAGAAGTATCACGTTTAGCATAAGTTGCCCAAGAAAGTTGAAGCAACAACCTGACAAAGGCTACAACGTGTTCAAGGATTCAGAGCCCCAACAGACAGTACCTTCTACAACTATTGCTTAAGTAATTTGCATGCTCAGAGTCGGTATCCAGATTCTGATTCAGATTAAAGTTGCCTGAGGACATGCAACCTGTTTAGTTTGGGGGGATGTTAGGACCCTATAATGTACCTTTTTGCTCATACTTTTTGCTATCATTACATCCTTTTCCCACTCATATTTAAGCTTACACTATCACCTTAATCTATTTCTCTAAAGGTATATAACGTTTCTTCTCTTTGCTATATGTTTAATTTGTTTTACATGTAATTTTACATTACTCTCATACTTTTCCATTAATCAGAATATATAGTTGCTGAAATAGTTTGAACTGTAGTTAATATACTGTTGCTGCTTGAAGACCACGTTGCTAAAACAGTCAATAGTATGCAAATTCTGTTGCTGAAATAGTCCGTGATTTGCGATGCTGAAACAACATTTCACATACAACAGTAACAAGAAGGAGCTGTTACACTAGCCGCAACAGTCGTACCTTAAGCGAACACCATTACAACCATCGTTGCTGCTTGAGAACACGTTGTTGAAACAGTCAAACAGGACGCAAATCCCGTTGTTGAAACAATCCGTGATTTACGATGCTGAAACAGTATTTTACAAACAACAGTAACAAGAAAAGATAAATAAAGAAGCTGTTACACCGGCCGCAACAACTGTACCTCAAGCCAGCACCGTTCCAACCACTGTAACAACATTTTGCTATGGGAGATCAGAATATCCTATTCCAGCATAGAAGATTAGATCAGACTAAGAATAGGATTTGTATGTACACATGTAATTTTATGCTTAATTGTATTAAGAGGATTCTCCTCTTTAAATAGGGGGGAAATCAACATTAAATGGGGATTAAGAAAGGCTTAGCTAGGGGGGTGAATTACAAAGAAGGAGTGTGTTCACTTTGGATATTGTAACTTGTCACAATTGACAGATGAATAAAAGATCATTCTGAGCATTCCTTCTTAATTCCTTTTATTTCTAGAGAATCTTGTGAGAAGGAAAGGGCCCACCTTCTTCACAAGATTCACCCATTAGTTTTTGTAGTGTGTTAGTATTGTTTTTATCTATATCTTATTAAAACTCTATTTTGCTGAAACTCTGTTTCCACTGATTGTTACATTGTTTTTATACAATTCATTCCTAGGTAATTGTTAATCATTTTGATTGGTAATTCTGTTTGTAGAATGCGTTTATGAAAGTGTGATAGTCAGAGACAGGTGCTGAAGATTCCTGCTTTGGGGAATAAGGTCCTATTCTCTGTTACAGAATAGTTAGTCTTCAGTAATTGTTAATCATTTTGATTGGTAATTCTGTTTGCAGAATGAGTTTATGAAAGTGTGATAGTCAGAGATAGGTGCTGAAGGTTTCTACTTTGGGGAATAGGGTCCTGTTCTCTGTTATAGAATAGTTATTCTTCTTTGCAGTATGCTGAAAGGTTCATTTTTCCTAGGTTGATGTTTCTTAATGTAATCCAGGATTCTTCTGATAATTATTTCCTTTTGAATCTTAAACTCTGCAATAGATAGATTGCTTTTACTGTAATTCAGAGTAGAACTTTAGTCTTTTCAAAGCAAAGAGTGATTAGTATAACTTTTACTACAACTTTGGATTACTTTTGAGATTGAGCATATACAGTGTGTGATTGCCTTTGAAATAAACAAACTTCTCTGGGTTGACAATTTATGTGACACTTGATTGTTTTAATTAATAAACAATTATAGTGACCAACAAGTACAAGATACTAGGAGCTGGTTATCCATAAAGGGCCTCAAATGGGGACATTTTAGTAGATGTGTGAAAGGTAGTGTTATACCACCATTCTTCCAGAGGAATCCACTTCATCTATTGAGATTGTTTGTCTAAAGAATAAGATCATACATAACCTTATAAACATTTGTTAACTATTTCTGTTTGACCAATTGTTTGTGGATGATATGATGAATTCATAGCTAGTGTTGTTCAACCCATCTTCCATAATTATTTCCAAAACTTTCCTGGGAATTTTGGATCCCTATCACTTACTATTACTTTAGGAAGACCATGAAGTCTATTAATTTCCTTCATGAACACTTATGTCACTTGACTCGTTGTGTATGCACTTTGAATTCCATAAAAATGTACATTTTTGTGAGTCTATCAACAACCACAAAAATGACATCCTTACCTTCATATTTTGGTAACCTTGTAATGAATTCCATTGATATATCTTCCCATATTTGATTATGTATGTGTAATGGTTGAAGTAAACCTGGATATTTTACTGTCTCTCCTTTGTTTCTTTGGAAAACTTGACATTCTCTTACAATTTTTTTAATATCTTTCGTCGTTCATTCCCAAAAGAAATATTTTTTTATCCTTTGATATGTTTTAAGGAACATTGCATGTCCTTCCAATGAAGAGTCATGGGAATCTCTTAATATTTATTGCTTCAACTTTGATTGAGGGCATACAAATATTCTACCCTTGTACCAAAGTATATCTCCCTTCCACTCCCAATGTTCCATAGAGTTCATCCCTTCCTTTATACATTGTGTTTTTTGTTTAGTATTGTTATCATTTTTCCATTCATGGTGAATTTCTTCCAGCCACACAAGAATAGAAGATGTAATAGAATAAAAGATTGAGACTTCTTCTATTCTAGAAAGAACATATGCTACTACACTATCCTTTCCCTTTTTGTAAATAATTTCAAAATCAAACCCTTGTTTTTTTTCTACCCATTTTTGTTGCTCTTTTAATGACAATATTTGCTCCAAAAAATACTTTAAGCTATCATGGTATTTCTTGACTTTAAAGTGCCTCTCAATGAGATACTATCATAATTTTTTATTACATGTAAAATTGCTTCCATTTCTTATTCATATGTAGATTTCACCAATTCTTTTACCTTGAATTGTTTGCTTTCAAAATCCAATGGTCTCCCTTCTTGTGTCAATACTAGTCCATTTCCTAGTCTTGATGCATCACATTGTATTATGAGTGTTTTACCAAAATTAAGTGTTGCCAATACTGGTGAAGACATGGTGTCCTTTAAGAGAGAGAGAAAGTCAAAGTATCCTCATCAGTCCATACAAATGAATTTTTCTTCAAGAGAGATGATGTGAGTGGGCCTGCAATGCATGCATAATTGTTAAAAAAAATTCAACAATATTCTATAAGACCTAAAAATCCTTTAAGATTCTTGATGCTCATGATTATGCCATTTTCTATTCGATTGGATCTTTTGAGAGTCCACCTTAACCCCTTCCCTTGAAACAATATGATCCAAATATTCTACTTCTTGTTTTCCAAAAGAACATTTTGATATTTTTACATACAATCGATTATCCTCAAGAATTTGTAGGAATTGATCCACATGTTTAATATGGTCTTCCCATGTTTTTTTATAGATAATTATATCATCAAAGAAAACCAACAAAAAATTTCGAAGATGGGGTCGAAAATTTTTGTTCATAAGGCTTTGAAATGTTGAAGGAGTATCAGTCAACCCAAATGGCATGACCAAGAACTCATAGTTCCCATTGTGAGTTCTAAAAGCTATTTTGAGAATGTCATATTTTCTCAATCTAATATGGTGGTATCCTAATTTAAGATCTATATTTGTAAAATAAGGCACCCCATGAATCTCATCTAATATCTTATCAATATTTGGAATAGGGAATTTATGGGTGAAATCATGAAGGTGGGTTACAGTTTTGCTTGTTTTATGAGAAAAAAAACTGTATTTTCACAAGTTATTCAACTTCCGACATATAAAAGTATTTTTTTTATTTATAATTTCACTTTACAGTAAAAACAAAACTTGTGAACAATTGTGTTATCTTTCCAATGACTATTTTTCAATTTTTTTTTATCACGATTTGATATGTCAATTTGACAATTGTTTAACAGTATGTTTCTTAAACATGAAATGAATGATAATGAGTTACTTATTTCTACAACAATGTACATATTATTAAACTTATGTTTTGAAGAAACAAAATATACTGC